>CABHPP010158855.1:0-22857 GCA_902168425.1 Peromyscus attwateri | reverse complement strand
AGAGAGAGAGAGAGAGAGAGAGAGAGAGAGAGAGAGAGAGAGAGAGAAAGAAAGAAAGAAAGAAAGAAAGAAAGAAAGAAAGAAAGAAAGAAAGAAAGAAAGAAAGAAAGAAAGAAAGAGAACAGAGAGGGTTGCATCTCAATTTTTCTTTTTTGTCTCTGTATTGATAGTAGTGTAATCCAGTGTATTTGTTATGACATGCAAATAATCTACCAAGAACTAATATACAATAGAACCTGTAGACAAGGATGCCTAATATCATGACTGTATTCCTCATTTCAATTAGCTGGACCAAAAATCTTGGCAAGTTGAATAAAATTGGTCCCTAACTAATATATATATATATATATACACATATATACTTGTAGTACAATTTTATCTCAAGAGAAGGGAGTCAATAATAGCTGAAATGTTTTTAAATTATAATGAAAATTTTAAGTAAACAGATTGTAGGAGCTCAATGGAAAATGATAAACATGAGTACCTAAGAAAATAATAGTAATATCCTTTATAATAAAATTGTTTGAAACAAATATTATGTATTGTGTACAGGAATATCAGTGAATATCTTACTATAAATAATGCAAGACAAAAAAATAGCCAGTCACATCCCTAAACTTATAAAAAGAATAAAAATGTCAACCTAGACTAGTATAAGTAACAGAATATTTTTAAAGAATTGTACACCAGTGGCTAGAATGATGGCTCAGAAGTTATGAGCACTTGGTGCTTTCCAGGTGATCCAAGTTCAGTTCCTAGCTCCTACTTTAGGCAGCTCACAATAATCTACTACTTCAGCTCCAAGTGATATGTCACAGGCACATATAGAAAAAGCCACATCACTCAGGAAAGCAATGTTAAGTATGCGGTTTGAGCTTTTGTTATGGACAGGTCATGACAGAAATTATGACATCTTAAATGGTTATAAAATCAAAAGCCAAAGCCATCATACCCACCAACATTACCAACAGCAGCCAAGCAGCTATATACCCAGAATAAAACCTATCAAGAATCCTGCAACATAGTTGATGAAATAAAGATGCTTACAGGTAAATGAACACAGAATGTATGGTAAACAGTTAAATGATAATATTTCATAAGTAGTTGGGAAGGGATTCCACCATGGGGAGATGGATCACATGGAAGAAGACACATACTCAAATTCTGAGAACCCAGTATGCTTTTCTATAGATACAGTTCCCTGATTTCTCTCCCCTTTCAATACAAACAACATTTGTACATTTAGAAGTCACCTGTCTTTATTATATCTCAATGTCTTCTTAATTACTTAAGGAATTAAACTGTTTTTCAGAAATTAAGCAAAATCCCTGTAATCAGAAATCAAATGAAGTCTTATGTTTCACAAAACTGAAATTTCAGCAAAATTTTTAAGCTCCATTACACTTATTTATGCCTCATTAAATAATGGTTAGTGTCTTTAGCACTCTTAAGCCAAGCTAAGAAAAATCATACTTTTAAAAATTCTTGTTGTGCTCTTAGGCTCAAAAGACTGGTTAAGCATCAAAAGCTAATTAACCTTGGATCATTTCATATCCTTTCTTTACGGTTGATAGAATACTTAAATTGTTAAATCAATATGGAGACTATTAAATAGTTTTAAATATTGTTAGACTTTGTTCAGCTTCATTCATCCAATTAGTCATCGTAAAGTCAGTAAACACAGTTGTACCTTTGTTCAATTTTAAGGAAACTTATTGTAGAAAATTTATTGTTTGTGAGTAACTAATACTAGTTCTTATCTCTATTAGAGTCAATTGTGTAACTACCCCAATGTAGAAATGAAGACGCTAAGCATTGAAGAAAGAAGCATTTTCCACGCCAACTTCTTTTCAATGTCAAACGCATGTGCTAAACTTTGGGTTGGCAGTGTAGCATGGTGGTAGAGTGCTTGGCACAGCCCTGGCTTCTAAACTCAATATTGGAAGAAAAGAAAAAGAACAGAAGAAAAGAAATAGCTACCATACAGTTTGATTTCCCACTTCAGATCTATACATAAATAACATGATTGGCCAACTATGTCATGTCTGCTAATTCTGTTTGTGTAATTACTTGCACTAAGGAGACTGAATGGCAAAGGGTTTGATATAAAGTGTGTCCATGAAGCCACTCAGGTATCTTGATAGCATGTGAACTAATTCTATACAGTTTCAGAAAATTATTTCCTCTAAGAGTGTTTTAATCATATTTCCTTTCAGTTAAATAAGTATATTATTAAGAACATGGTGTTTTAAATGGCAAAAAAAAATGTTTTAAGCAGTCCTATTTCAGAGCTGGAGAGATGACTCAGCAGTTAAGGGTGCTTGATGCTCTTGCAGAGAACTGGGCTTTGTTTTTTAGCATGTGCATGGAGACTTACAACTATCTGTCGCATCATTTCCTGGGATTCCAGTTCTTTCTTCTGGACTTCACAGGCACTGGCATGGACATGGAGCACATGCATATTTGTAGACAAACCACTCATACAAATAAAATAAAATAAAAAACATTTTATTTTGTATTTTATTTTTTAATCAAATTTTTTTATTCATTTTACATACCAACCACAGATCCCCCTCTCTTTGCTCCTCCCCCTCCCCCTGGCCTTCCCTCCACAACCCACTCCTCATTCTCTCCTCTGAAAAGGTTAAGGCCTCCCATGGAAAGTCAGCAAAGCCTGGTACATTCAGTTGAATGTAGTTCATACATTCAGTTCATACATGCAGGTCCAAGCCCCTCCCCCTGCATCAAGGCTGTGCAAGGTGTCTCACCATAGGTAATGCGCTCCAAAAAGCCAGCTCATGCACCAGGGATAGATTCTGATCCCACTGCCAGGGGCCCGCTTAAGCAGACCAAGCTACATAACTATCTTGCTTATGCAGAGGGCCTAGTACACTCCCGTTTGTTTACCTTTTTAACAAGTATTTTTCAAATGTCTAACTTGATCATTCAGTGATCAGATATTATCCAATCATGAAAGACCTTGTCTTTGTCCCTTACCTTCCATAACTAGCCTCTGCCAGAAAAAGAACCCATTATTTGCACAAATCCTGGCTCTGATTCCTTAATAATTTTCCCACTTTCACTATTGAAAATAGTAAATAATGAGATTCAAACAACAGACCAACTGGTCCCTTTTCTGTGATGAAGTCCTTTCTCCCACCAGACTCCAAGCTAAACTGGCCAGTAAAAAGGTCAGAACAGAACTCTTCAATATTGTATGTGTTCCTTTGAATTAATCCAGTAATGAAAACAAATATTTCCATCCTTTGCTCATAGGATACTATGTGATTTGTTCTTTACTAAGAAGGGACAACCCATCACAAGCCTTTTTCTTAAGTGGTGCACAGATGCGACTGTCCTCTTCACACTACAAAGTCTATCTCACATTGTCTTGCCTATTTGTTTCTTATCCAGGATGCTAGGTTTTGCAACATTCAGTCACTGTGTGTGTGTTAGTCAAGGTTCTCTAGAGGAACAGAACTTATAGAATAAACTTAAGGAGAGACAGAGACAGAGACAGAGAGAAAGAGGATTTATTAGAATGAATAACAGGCTGCTGTCCACCTAGTTCAACAATGGCTGTCTACCAACGGAAATTCCAAGATTCCAGTAATTGTTATATCCATGAGGCTAAATGTCTCAGCTGGTCTTCAGTATATGTTGGAATCTCAAAAAGTAGGCTCCAATGCCAGTGAAGGAATGGACGTGCTAGAAAGGTGAGGATAAGCAGGAAAAGAGAAAGCAAGCCTCCTTCTTGAATGTCCTGTATATAAACAGCCAGCAGAAGATGTGGGCCAGATTAAGTCCGGGTCTTCCCACCTCAGAAGGTCTAGACTAGAAGTGAGTCTTCCCATTTCAAATGATTAATTAAGAAAACTCCCCCACAAGTGCACCCAGCCATCTGGACTTTAGTTAATTCCAGATGTAATGAAGTTGACAACCAAGAATACCCATCACAGTTCGTTAGTTAGCATAATATCATCAATAAAATGCAAGGATATAGTTTGAAGAGTAACATGGCATTCAAGATCCCTCTGGACCACACAGAAACAGGAGCAGGGGAACTAACATACGTGAGACAGTCAGATAGTCTGTCATTTATGAATATGATTATCTTTATTGATAGACGTGCTAAAGAAATCAACACAGGTGTGTAAAAAGACACTAATTTTTCTCCTATAAAATTCTATTTTGCTATTCAGTTGAGTTTGGTAAAATCCTCTAATCAGGCCTGAAAAAATATAAACCATTTACAGCCAAGACATAAATCAATGGTGGATAAAATAAGAACACCAACTCATTTGAAATTTGCAAGTATTTGATAATGACTCATTGTCTCCCAATCTTCTAGAACAAATTATTGCTTTAAATACTGGTGTAGACATGCCATATTGGCTTTCACTTGACCAACTGTAATGACTCTTAACTCATAGGAACAAACCTAAAAAGTATTTTAGTTTCTAAGAATACATTGTAAGACCAAAGAAAGTACTGTAAGGTAGGGCATGCTTTTTATTATTTGGACATGAAATGTTCTAAAAGTTCATGTGTTCATGGCTTGGTTCCCAGCTCATAGTGCTATGGAAAGGTGATTGAATAAAAGTGTCAACCTCACAAATGAATGAGATATCAGAATGAGATGTCCTATTGGAGGAAGGTAGTCACAGGGTCATGACTTTGAAAGGAAAAGCTTTTTTTTTTTCTTTTCTCAGATCTATTCTCTTTCTCTCTCTGCTTGTCAGTGCTGTGAAGGCAGCAAATTCATTTGGCCAAGCTTTTCTGCAATGATGATCTGCATGATCAGAGCCTAGAAACAATGAAGCAAGTCACCCGTGGACTTAAGCCTTTAGAATTGTGAACTAAGCTTTTGTCCTAAGTGGTTTCGGTTAGGTGTTTTATCATGATGGGGAAAGCATAATAACACACCAAACTCCCAATGAATGCCCTGCACTATGTCACAGACCAAATATCTGGATTTCCTCTGGTCTCAAATGCCACTTCTGACCACTAAATCATAGTGCAGATTTTGGTCTTTGACTTCAGTTCAGAGCCCACCTGTTGTGACTCTTAGAACATCTGAGTATTTCCCAACTATTTCCCAGGCAGCTTCACTTCACTAATGTTTGGATTACCGGATTTCTGCAACTCTTTTTGTCAAGACTGTTTTATTCACACTAGTTCTTTCTGTTATTTCTCCTCTGGGGCTGTTTGAGTATAAAATATATCTCTTGTTTTCAGTTCATGGGTATAATAGGTTGTGTTTTCTAGAGAATTGTGCACCACCAGTGTCCATGGCTAAAGAAATGCAATCTTAGGGAGTGTAAGGCTGTTGAGGGGGGATGCTCCTATTAGAAAGGGGATTTAGTTCTTGGTTTTATAATTTGTTCATCAAAATGTTTCTGTATGTTAGGTTTCAGGATCTATGTACAACCATTAGTGAGGACGCCTGCAGGTTCCTACATTACACTCACATTGTGATTTGTAGCCCTTATAATCATCCCCTGTCACACACTTTAGGGCTATAGGTAATAAGGAACTCTTAAAGCTCCATAGAAGCTTTCCAATTCTTCATCTTTATCCAGGTTTTTAATGAGTATTCAAAAATATTTTCCTGTTTTTCCTAGCTGCTGTCGGAGGCTTTCAGAAGCAACTATTATATCCAGAAACCTGACATCTCTGTTGTAATAACAAACAACGCAACAAACAACACAAATCCCAAGGTAAACATTCTTCACACCTGGAGAGACCTGTTTTAAATACATACAATAGACATTTAGTCAACTATCCCTAAAACAGAAATGGAGGAGCTGACATTGCAGACATATAAAAACACCATATTGGTGGCCGTAAAAAGACATGCTGACCTCTCGTTTCAATATTTTCGTCAATGCATTAGAAGTCTTTTAAATACTATGAGAATCTTGGGGCTTGAACCTATAGTCTGCTCAAATAATTAATGCTTGAATAAAGCAGTAACTATCTTTTATAAAATGTTGTGGGGTCTATAATCTATTCTAACTTCTTCTGAAATATCTGAGCTACATCCTTAACTTTCATTCTAGCATTTAGGCTCTGAATTCTCCAGACTTTTGGCAAGCATCAGCACTGTTTTGGCTTCTTGAGAACTCATGTTACAAAATTAGAATGCTTTAAGATTTTTCATCTATAAATTCCATTAATAAATTTAGCAGCTTCCCTCAGTCTCTGAAATCCTGTTGAGCAATGTTAGACACAAATATCTTCGGTGTCCTCACTGCTCCCAAAGAGTCCGACCTGGTTTACTTACCTCATTACTTCCAAATAACAATGACATCATGGGCAGTGTGATGCTGTACAAAGAAAGTGTCATACTTTTCAAAGTGCCATTATTCCCTCACTTATAGCAATGCCCAGTCTTAACACTGACCCAAGCAAATTTCCCTTTCTGTTTCAGAATGTGAACAAATCAGTACTTAGAAATAACATCCAGTAAAGGAAATGCTGTGTTCTTGCTTACATCATTGACAAAAGACAAGAGCTTTAAATCAAGAAAACCATGAATTAAAGTGCCTTTTCTTTCTTAAATAGATAGAACTTTTTATGAGATAGTTTACCATGCTCTACTCAGCATATGAACTAGAGTCTCCTACAGAAGCAGAACATGGAAAACTTGATTTAACTAATGCCTGAGAATGAGATATAATTAGTATATCAATTATTCATATAAAAATGTTTTCAGGCTACAAAGAATATGTATATAATTTGTCACATAAGCAGAAGCAATTTCTTCATAAGATAAATATGCTTAGCAAATTATTTTCTCATAAAGCAAAGGTAAAATTAAGCTAAACTCTTGCTGAAATATAAAAATATGTGAATTAGGAAAGCCCAAATTAGTTTTTCCTGTAGCCCTCAAAACACTATGTAATAGTTTCTAAATCATGTGATGTTTAATATCCATGTATTTGCATATAAATTACTCTTTAAGATACCTTTAATATTTATATGCAAAGATTGCTGAAAGATGTAGTGAATGTTAAAAGCAGCAATAAAACACCTCTAAGGTTTGAAAAATTGTTTCTCCTATGACTCCCCCAATGAAGTCTGTATTAAATTTTCTTGGTTTTTGCTCTCCCGTGGCATTTTTTCCTAATGCCCTCATGTCGTAAGCACAGCAGGCCAACTGCAAATCAAACTATGTTTATTTTGCTTCTAGTCACTAACATCGAAGCAAAACTTCTGGAGTAGGAATTTACTTGACAGTTTTATAGATGAAGGAGATGACCATATCCATTTAACTTCCAGTAACTATTCTGGCTCTAATATGATAGCAAAGCCACACGTGCATGCATTCAAACTAAAAAGATGTGAGTGGAGAACTGTGTCACAACATCACAGCCCCATTTCTTGAGAAACTGAAACTTCATATGTCTCCAAAATATTGGTCTAGATTCTATCACTATATGAGAGGAATTGAAAGTTTGTGATGTACAGTATGGTGGACTGACTAATGTCTATGTAAAGGACATGTTCCAGTTGTGATAGCTAGCAGCTGTGAAGGTGACCTAATTTGAAATAATGTCATGGTATGTATAATCAGCTTAAAGTAAGACCATCATAGCTTCAGAAGGCCCTAAACCTACATAATGTAGCTGTACAACAAAAGAGGAAACAGAGAAGTTACATAAGAGGAAACCATGTGGAAATGTTAAGGGATACTGAAGAGATTCATTTATAAATGAAGCAGTGCAAAGGAATGCAGGGCATCTTACTATGGGTGGTTAGAGATAGTTTCTCTTGCTGCTATCTTGGGTCTTCTAAAATTGTGACAGTTGAAATTGAAGCTATTTTAGTCATCAGTTTGTAGTTTGATGTAATTTGCTACATCAGTCTTAAGAATCTAATATCCCTGGGTAGAGTTTTATGAGATGCCCTGTTTGTCATTAAACTCATTTATCAAAATGTGTGTGTTATTTGAAAGTGTACTAAGTCAATGTATTATAAACTGATAATATATCATTCTTAAAACAATCTCTGAACAAGTAAAACAAACCCAGATACACTTTTAGTGATGGTTATAAAGTCACTGCATAAAAATTCCTATCAGTATTCAAAGACCATTCTTCACAGACATAGAAAAAGATGTAAAAAAAAAATGTATAGAGGTGCAAAAGACCAATGGTATCCAAAACAATGCTGAATTAAAAAAAAATACTGAAGGAGGTGTCTTAGTTAGGGTTTACTATTGAAGAGTTACCATGACCATAACAACACTTATAAAGAAAACATTTCAATGAAGGTGGCTCACTTACAGTTTCAGAGATTCAATACATTATACTCATGAAGGGGAACACAGCAGCCTGTAGGCAGATATGGTGCTGGGGCTGAGGGTGCTACATCTTGCAGGCAACAGGAAGTTGATTGACTGTCACACTGAGGGAAACTTGAGAAAAAGAGACCTCAAAGCCTGTTCCCACAGTGACACACTTCCTCCAACAAGGCCACACATACTAATAGTGCCACTCACTTTTGGGCTCATTTTCTTTCAAACTACCATATTCCACTCCCTGGCCCCCAAAGACCACATCATAATGCAGAAAAAAAATGCATTCAGTCCAGCTTCAAAAGTCCTGTGATATCTTTTTACATCTAACAGGATTAGTGTCTAGAATAGGTAAAAATATCAAATAAAAATGGACTATAGAGTTAAATATAAAATATTTAAAGGAAGAAATACAAATGATTGGGTTGGTAAACACTTTAAAATGTATTAAAAATCCTTGCTTCTTACTAAACTTATTATTAAGAAACCATCTCACAGAGGCAGGCAGATCTCTGTGAGTTCAAAACCAGACTGGTCTACAGAGAGAGTTCCTGGATAGCCAAGACTATACAGAGAAATTCTCTCTTGAAAAAAAAAGAAAAGAAAAAAAGAAACCATCTCACAAAAATCAGAATGAATATCATCAGGAAAAAGTAAAAACAAATACTGTCATTGCCTTGGTGAAAGGAGACCCTTACATACTGTTTGTGGAAGTGTAAACTAGTGCAGACACCCTAGAATCAATTTTCAAGTTTTTCAATGAACTAGAAATAGGATTGCCATATGACCCAGCTTTACTACTCCTAGAGTATACCCACAGGGAACTTTAACATCCATGTTCATTGCTATTCTATTCACAATAACTAGGAAATGAACTAAATCTAGATATGCATCAGTAGATGTATGGATAACAAAAATGCAACACATGGACGCAATGCACTATTATTCATAGAAAAATGAAACCATGAAATTATCAGATACATGGATGGAGTTGGAAAAATTATACTAGGTGTGGTAACTTCAGATCCAAAAATATAAACACTATTTTTTCTCATATTCCGATCCTTCAAATTTTTTGTTTTGTGTATTTAATTTGATATTCAAGCAGAAGCTAGAAAAGTAAAAAGAGGTCTTTGGAGTTATTAAGGGAAGAGGAATAATAGAATACAGGTAAAATTAAATAACATAGTAGAATACTGGGGACAGATAGAGTTAAGGAGGGAGGATGTGAGCTATAGGAGAAATCAAGGTGTGACAGGGAGGGTTAACCCAAAGAAAGTGGATATGAAAAGCAGTAGGAGCTCATTATTTTACAACCCTACTTTAAAAAAGTGGAAGGATGGTAGAATTCACATGAAAAAAGAAAAGTGATGCTCAGGGTTATGGATTAAGCAGTGATGAGACCATGTGGGTAACAGGGGAGAGGAAGTGTTACAGGGTTGAATAACAAGAGCTAAGGACACATGGAATAAGCTTTATGGAACCATGCTAGTGGCTATTGATGTGAAGAGACACCATGACCACCCCAATTCTTATAAAAGAAAACTTTAATTGGTCCTGGCTCACAGTTTCAGAGGTTTAGTACATTATCATCATGGTGAGGCATGGCAGCAAACAAGCAGACATGGTGTTGGAGAAAGAGCTTAGAGTTCTTCATCTTGATTGGCAGGCAGCAGAAGGCGATTACATACTACTAGGTTGACTTGAACTTATATGAGACTTCAGACCCACCTCCACAGTGACACACTTCCTCCAACAAGGGTACAACTACTCCAACAAAGTTACACCTCCTAATAGTGCCACTCCCTATTGGTTAAGCACTCAAACACATGAGCCTGTGGGGCATTCATATTCAAACCACCACAAGTAGAGAACATTAGTGAAAATAATATTCATTTAGCTAAATTATTACTAAATATTTCATATAGTGATAATATTGATATAAATGATATAGTTATAAAGAATATTCATCTGCTAAGAATTGCCTTTTTGAAAGTTGTGATATTTTAGAAAAATTTAACTAATCCCTCAATAAGGTTTCCTTGAGTGTTTATGACAATTATAAACATTTAGTCAAAAGCCCCTAAACTAGATGCCTACAGGGAAAAGCTACTCTGGAATGAAATTCTTACACTTTTAATAAAATATAACTTATGGCTGTAATTTTAATTTGTATTATGTTATAAGGTTTATCACATTTAATTTTCTTAATATTGGTTTTTATATTGGTATGAAGATACATGGCAATCTAGAGAAGTTATTTAGATTGTTACTAAATGAAAACTCATTTGTCATTAGAAATAAGAATTCAAAAATTCAGTGTGTTAACCACATTATAAAAATGTAAATAGTATATCTCACAAGTCTTAACTATTCTCTACCTCTTGTAGATTTTATCCCCTTACATAGAACCTTAGAATTCACTATGCTAAACAATGTATAATACATACATACTATATATATATATACATAGGTTGGTGGAGACATTGCAAATAAACAGAAATCTGATAAAAGTTCAGAAATGTATTATATCATCAATTTAATTGTCAAAACATCCATCACAAAATTCAATAGAGCTAAAGGGAATCATGGGTATTCAAGTGCAATGCTTGTCACAACGTCATCTGATTATACAATTTTCACCCCGGTTGACCTGCCATGACAAGTCAGGAGGAAGCTGTGTGCAGGCAGAGATGAGGCTGCTTCTCAGAACAGAAAATGAGGCAATAATTCTGAGAAACAGTTTGAAAATCTTCAGCAAATAAAGTCTGAGATAGATGAACCCCCCCCCACCCCAGGAGTAATGCTTAGACTTATCACACAGACAGGCCACCGCAAATTTTTTCTGTAGAAAGATGTATCCCCACTGATAGAAAGGTTCTCTAAAGTAGCCAAATCTGAAAACACCACCAATGTGTGTTCGTCAATAAATGAACAAATTGTGGTAATAAAATTTAACAATAACAAGAAA
Source organism: Peromyscus attwateri (assembly GCA_902168425.1). NCBI lineage: Eukaryota > Metazoa > Chordata > Mammalia > Rodentia > Cricetidae > Peromyscus > Peromyscus attwateri. Next base: position 11,584 of record CABHPP010158855.1, on the reverse strand, counting down.
ATTTCTCAGTATGTGACACTACTTGAATTAGCATCAAAATATTTATGGTAAGGGGAAGAAACCAGACAATAAGATGCATAGTATGTTATCCTATACGTATATAAATCAAGAAATAGATTCTTTTTTCCCCCACTGAAACAGACATGCTTTTATTTATTACTCAAATTGATAAATAAAACATCACATGTGCCCTTATTGTCATATTACACTTAAAACCTTGCCTTAAGAGATTTCTTTTAAATGTTTTTTATTCATTTTACATACCAACCACAGATCCCCCTCTCACCGCCCCCCCAACATTCTGCCTTCTCCCCCCTCCTCTCTTCCTCCAACAGGGTAAGTTCTCCCATGCGGGGACAGCTAAGCCTGGTACATTCAGTTGAGGCAGGACTAAGCCCCTCTCTGCTTTATCAGGGGTGAGCAAGGTGTCCGATCATAGGTAATGGGATCCAGAAAGCCAGCTCATGCACCAGGGATAGACCCTGATCCCACTGCCAGAGGCCCCTCAAACAGACCCAGCTCCACAACTGTCTCCCATACTCAGAGGGTCTAGTCTGGTCCCATGCAGGTTATACAGCTGTCATTCTAAAGTTCATGAGTTTGAGCTTGATTCAGTTGTCTCTGTAGATTTCCCCATCATGATCTTGACTCCCCCTTGCTCATGTAATCCCTCCTCCCTCTCTTTGACTGTACTCGCAGAGTTCAGCCTGGTGTGTGTTTATGGATCTCTGCATCTGCTTCCATCAGTTACTGGATGAAGGCTCTATGATGACAGTTAGGGAATTCACCAATCTGATTCCCAGGGTAGGCCAGTTCAGGCACCCTCACCACTGTTGCTAGTAGTCTAATTTGGGGTCATCCTTGTAGATTCCTGAGAATTTCCCTACCACTAGGTTTCTCCCTTACCCCATAATGTCTCCTTCTATCAAGATGCCTCTTTCTTTGTTCTCCCACTCTGTCCCTATCCCAGCTCGACCACCCCACTCCCCCTCATGTTCTCATGCCTCATTCCCTACCCTCTATTGCCCCCCCATCCCCAGTTTACTAATATGGATCTCCTTTGTTTCCCATTCCCAAGGTGATCCATACATTTCTCTTAGGGTCCTCCTTGTTTCCTAGCTTCTCTGGAGGCAGGGGTTAGAGTCTGATTATCCCTTGCTTTACATCTAATATCCAGATATGAGTGAGTACATACCATGTTTGTCTTTCTGAGTCTGGGTTACCTCACTCAGGATGATATTTTCCATGGAGTTCCAACTATTTGCCTGCAAATTTCATGATGTCATTGTTTATTTACTACTGAGTAATACTCCATTGTGTGTATTTACCACATTTTCTTTATCTATTGAGGGGCATCAAGGTTGCTTCCAGGTTCTGACTCTCATGAATAATGCTGCTATGAACATAGTTTAGCAAGTATCCTGTGATATGCTTTAGCATCTCTTGGGTATATGCCCAAGAGTGGTATCATTGGGTCTTAAGGTAGATTGATTCCCAATTTTCTGAGAAACTGCCATACTGATTTCAAAAGTGGCTGTACAAGTTTGCATTCCCACCAACAGTGGAGGAGTGTTCCCCTTGTTCCACATCCTCTCCAACATAAGCTGTGTAGCTAGAGTTTTTCTGGTCCTGCCTGGCCCACAGTCAGGACAAATCTCTCTAACCCGTCAGTCCCGAAGCCGCTCAGACCCAACCAAGTAAACACACAGACTTATATTGCTTACAAACCATATGGCCGTGGCAGGCTTCTTGCTAACTGTTCTTATATCTTAAATTAACCCATTTCTATTAATCTATACCTTGCCACGTGGCTTGTGGCTTACCTGCATCTTCACATGCTGCTTGTCATGGTGGCGGCTGGCAGTGTCTCTGACTCAGCCTTCCACTTCCCAGTATTCTCTCCTCATCCCACCTATACTTCCTCCTGCCTGGCTACTGGCCAGTGTTTCATTTATTAGCCAATCAGAGCAAATCACATTTGACATACAGAACATCCCACAGCAAAGCTGTCATCAGTTTCCTTGATATTAGCTAATCTGACAGGTGTAAGATGGTATCTCATTTTGATTTTCATTTCCCTGATGATTAAGGATGTTGAGCAATTCCTTAAATGCCTTTCAGCCATTTAAGATTCTTGTGTTGAGAATTCTCTGTTTAGTTCTGTAGCCCATTTTTAAATGGGATTATTCAGTATTTTGATGTCTAGTTTCTTGAATTCTTTATATATTTTGGAGATCAGCCCTTTGTCAGATGTGGGGTTGGTAAAGATCTTTTCACATTCTGAAGGCTGTTGTTTTATCTTATTTAGTGTGTCCTTTGCCTTACAGAAGTGTCTCATTTTTAGGAGATACCTTTTATTAATTGTTGCTCTCAGTGGCTGTGCTACTGGTGTTATAATTAATAAGTGGACTCCTGTGCCATTGTTTTATAGGCTACTTCCTATTTTCTCCTGTCTCAGGTTCAGTGTAGCTGGATTTATGTTGAGGTCTTTGATCCACTTGAATTTGTGTTTTGTGTATGGTGATAGATATGGATCTATTTGCAATCTTCTACATGTTGACATCCAGTTATGCCAGCACCATGTGTTGAAGATGCTTTCTTTTTTTCCACAGTTTTGGCTTCTTTGTCAAAGATCAGGTGGTCATAAGTGTGTGGATTAATGTCAGGATCTTCAATTCGAAACCATTGATCCACACGTTGGTTTTTATGTCAATACCAAGATGTTTTTATTACTATAGCTCTATAGTAGAGCTTGAAGTAAGAGATGGTGATGCCTCTAGAAGTTGCTTTATTGTAAAGGATTGTTTTAGATATCCTAGGTTTTCTGTTTTTTCATATGAAGTTAAGTATTGTTCTTTCAAGTTCTGTGAAGAATTGTGTTGGGATTTTGATGGGGATTGTGTTGAATCTACAGGTTGCTTTCAGTAAGATTACCATTTTTATTATGTTGGTTCCACCTATCTGTGAGAATGAGAGATCTTTCCCTTTTCTCATATCTTCTTCAATTTCTTTCTTCAAGGATTTGTCATACAGGTTTTTCACTTGTTCTGCTTGAGTTACCCCAAGGTATTTTATATTATTTGTGGCTATTGTAAAGAGTGATGTTTCTCTGATTACTTTCTCAGCCTGTTTGTCATTTGTGTATAGGAGAGCTAATGATTTTTTTTAAGTTAATCTTTTATTCTGTCACATTACTGATGGTGTTTATCAGTTGTAGGAGTTCCCTGGTAGAATTTTTAGGGTCACTTATGTAGACTATCATATCATCTGCAAATAGTGAAAGTTTGACTTCTTCCTTTCCATTTGTATCCCCTTGATCTCCTTTTGTTGTCTTATTGCTCTAGCTAGAACTTCAAGCACTATATTGAGAGATATGAGGAGAGTGGACAGCCTTGTCTTGTTCCTGATTTTAGTGGAATCACTTTGAATTTCTCTCCATTTAATTTGATGTTGGCTGTCAGCTTGCTGTAAATTGCCTTTATTATGTTTAGGTATTTTCTTTGTATTCCTGATCTCTCCAGGACTTTTATCATCGAGGTGTGTTGGATTTTGTCAAAGGCTTTTTCAGCATCTAATGAGATGATCATGTGTTTTATTTTTCTTTCAGTTTGTTAATATGATGTTTTACATTGACAGATTTTTGTATGTTGAAGCATCCTTGCATCTCTGGGATGAAGCCTCCTTGATCATGATGGATGATTTTGTTGATGTGTTCTTGGATTCAGTTTGCCAGTATTTCATTGAGTATTTTTGCATCAATGTTTATGAGGGAGATCAGTTTGCAATTCTCTTCCTTTGTTGCATCTTTGTGTGGTTTGGATATTGGGGTAACTGTAGCCTCATAGAAAGAGTTTGGCAATATTCTTTCTGTTTCTATTGTGTGGAACAATTTGGAGAGTATTGGTATAAGCTCTTTTTTGAAATTCTGGTAGAATTCTGTACTGAAACCGTCTGGTCCTGGGCTTTTTTTTTTTTTTTTTTTTGGTTGGGAGAATTTTAATGACTGTTTCTACTTCCATAGGAGTTACAGGTCTATTTAAAATGTTTATTTGGTCTTGATTTAACTTGGGTATATGATACTTATCCAGAAAATTATCTATTTCTTTTAGTTTTTCCAATTTTGTGGAATACAGGTTTTCAAGTATGACCTGATGATTCTCTGGATTTCCTCATTGTCAGTTGTTATGTCTCCCTTTTCATATCTGATTTTATTAATTTGGATATTCTCTCTCTGCCTTTTAGTTTAGATAAGGGTTTGTCTATCTTGTTGATGTTCTCAAAGAACCACCTCTTTGCTTCATTGATTCTTTGTATTGTTCTCTTTGTTTCTATTGTATTGATTTCAGCCCTTAATTTGATTATTTCCTGTTGTCTACTCCTTCTTCATCAGTTTGCTTCTTTTTGTTCTAGAGCTTTCAAATGTGCTAAGTCACTAGTGTGAGATTTCTCCAACTTCTTTATGTAGGCATTTAGTGCTATGGACTTTCCTCTTAGTACTTCTTTCATAGTGTCCCATAAGTTTGGGTATTTTGTATACTCATTTTCATTGAAATCTAGGAAATCTATAATTTCTTTCTCTATTTCTTCCTTGACCCAGTGGTAAATCAGTTGAGCATTGTTCAGTTTCCATGAATTAGTAGGCTTTCTGTAGTTTATATTGTTGTTGAATTCTAACTTTAAGGCATGGTGGTCCAATAAAATACAGGAGGTTATTCCAACTTTTTTGTGTCTGTTGAGATTTGCTTTGTGACTGAGTATGTGGTCAGTTTTAGAGAATGTTCCATGGGGTACTGAGAAGAAGGCATATTCTCTTGTGTTTGGGTGGAATGTTCTGTAGAGGTATATTAAATCCATTTGAGTCATAACATCTGTTAAGTCCCTTATTTCTCTGTTAAGTTTCTGTCTGGCAGACTTGTCCATTGCTAAGAGTGGGGAGTTGAAGTCTCCCACTATTAGTGTGTGGTGTTTGATGTGTGATTCAAGATTTAGTAATGTTTCTTTTACATATGTTTAGTCTTGTATTTGGGGCATAAATCTTCAGAGCTTAGATTTCACCTTGGTGGATTTTTCCTATGATGAATATGTAATGTCCCTTTAAATCTCTTTTGATTAATTTTAGTTTGAAGTCTATTTTGTTAGATATTAGAATAGCTACACCAGCTTGCTTCTTAAGTCCATTTGATTGGAGAGACTTTTCCCAGCCCTTTACTCTGAGATAGTGTCTGTCTTTGAAGTTGGGGTATGTTTTTTGTATGCAGCAGAAGAATGGATTCTGTTTTCATATCCATTCTGTTAGCCTGCATCTTTTTTTTTGAATTTATTTTATTTTATTTTACAATATAATTCAACTTTACATATCAGCCATAGATTCCCCCTTTCTCCCTCCTCCCGCCCCGCCCCCTCCCGGCCAACCCCCCATTTCCATCTCCTCAAGGACAAAGACTCCCCGGAGGATTGAGATCGACCTGGTGGACTCAGCCCAGGCAGGACTAGTCCCCTCCTCCCAGTCTGAACCTGCTAGAAGAGAAAGTAGGAAGTAGTCTTGAATGCATTGGCATAGGAGATCACTTCCTAGGTATAACACCAGTAGCTCAGACACTGAGACAAACAATCAATCAATGGGACCTCTTGAAACTGAAAAGCTTTTGTAGAGCAAAAGATACAGTCAACAAGGCAAAACGACAGCCCACAGAATGGGAAAAGATCTTCACCAACCCCACATCTGACAGAGGACTGATATTCAGAATATATAGGGAACTCAAGAAATTAAACATCAAAATTCCCAGCAGTCCAATTAAGAAATGGGCTATAGAACTAAACAGAGAATTCTCAGCAGAGGAAATACAAATGGCTGAAAAACATTTAAGGAATTGCTCAACATCCCTAATCATTAGGGAAATGCAAATCAAAGCCTGCATCTTTTTATAGGTGAATTAAGTCCATTATATTAAGGGATATTAATGACAAGTGATTATTAATTCCTGTTAATTTTTGATGGTAGTGGTGTGTGTGGGATTTGATGGTGTGGGATTATCTATCACCTGTGTTTTCATGGGTGCATCTAACTTCCTTGGGTTGGATTTTGCCTTCTAGTACTTTCTGTAGGACTGGATTTGTGGATAGGTATTGTTTAAATCTGGTTTTATCATGAAATATTTTTGTTTACTCCATCTATGGCAATTGAGAGTTTAGCTGAGTATAATAGTCTGGGCTGGCATCCATGGTCTCTTAGTATCTGCATAACATCTGTCCAGGACCTTCTGGCTTTCAGAGTCTCCATTGAGAAGTCATGTGTTATTCTGATGGGTCTGCCTTTATATGTTACTTGGCCTTTTTACTTTGCAGCTCTTAGTATTTTTTCTTTATTCTGTATGCTTAATGGTTTGATTATTATGTGACAAGGGGACTTCTTTTTTGGGTCCAGTCTATTTGGTGTTCTGTAACCTTCTTGTATCTTCATAGGCATTTCATTCTTTAGGTTGGGAAAGTTTTCTTATATAATTTTGTTGAATATATTTTCTGTATCTTTGAGTTGATATTCTCCTTCTTCTATCCCTATTATTCTTAGGCTTGGTTTTTCCATGGTGTCCCAGATTCCCTGAATGTTTTGTGTCATGACATTTTTAGCTTTAGTATTTTCTTTGACTGATGAATCTATTTCCTCTACTGTATCCTCTATGCCAGAGATTCTCTCTTCCATCTCTTGTATTCTGTTGGTTATGCTAGTATCTGTAGTTCCTGTTCATTTACTCATATTTTCTATTTCCAGCATTCCCTTGGTTTGTGTCTTCTTTATTATTTCTATTTCTATTTTCAGATCTTGAACTGTTTCCTTCACCTTCTAATTTATTTTGTTTTCTTGGCTTTCTTTATGGGATTTTTTATTTCTTCCAATTTTTTTGTTTGTCTTTCCCTCAATTTCTTTAAGCGAATTTTTCATTTCCTCTTTAAAGGCCTCTATCATCTTCTTAAAGTCATTTTTAAGGTTGTTTTCTTTTATTTTTTATATGTTGGGATGTTCAGGTTTTCCTGATGTAGAACCACTAGGTTCTGGTGGTGCCGTATTGCTCTTTATGTTGTTGAATGTATTCTTGCACTGGTGTCTACCCATCTCTTCCTCCAATTGGTGTCCACACAGTGGACTCCACACAGTGTCTGTGTCTCAGGGAGCAGCTATGGTCTCAGAGGATGGGTGGGTTTGGGGGGTGGATTGGGAGTAGTGGATTACAGGGTCTAGTGGGGAATGGTGGTAGTTGGGCCTGCCTGCAGGAGTCCTGCCTGCTGGTCTGCAACTGGTTGTGCTCCTGGGCCTAAAGCATAGAGGCTGGGGTGATCACTTAGGAGAACAAAGACTCACCTCTTGGTCCGATCGGAGCTGGCAGAGTCTGTGTCTCAGAGAGCAGATGCTGTCTAGGAGGATGGATGGGTTTGGGAGGTGGATTGGAACTTGTAGGTTACAGGGTCCAGTGGGGGATGGTGGTAGTTGGGCAGATTCTTCTCTTATACAATACATCCTGACCACAAGTTCCTTTCCCTCCATACCTTCCAGCTCCTCCTAGTTCCCCTCTTCCTCAGATACACTCATCCTCCATTTCCTCTTCAGAAAAGAGCAGGCCTCCAAGAGATAACAGCCAAACAGGCCAAAAACAGACACAACAGGACAAGGCAAAAGCCCTCATATCGAGGATGAACAAGGCCACCCAAATAGGAGGATTTAATATGTATTTTCCTAAGCAATGGCTAAGAGTGTCTGTAAGGGATGAATTATGAATGAGCAAAATGAAACCAATGGGAATAAATAGAATAATTTCATTGTTTCATTCATGGTAATACTTGGGTTTGAGTAATTGTCACAACTTACCAAATTGTTTACTTAAATATCTAATTTGATGTATCCCAATAGTATATCAACACAAGTGAGGAAAATTCAATGGGCCAAAATCTTAGCAAAGGCTAACTGAAGCTTTATGCTCCACCTACATACAGGGTTGGCTCATGGGAACATACTATCATACTAACACCCTGTAAGGAAATATGTGCCCGCTGTCCTCCTTCTACAGTTCTTATTTTAGTGGAGTAAACATAGGAACCATCACAGTGTATGCATATATTTAGATGCAATAAAATATTGTTATGCTGTTGGGAAGGAACTAAAAGTAAATAATAGACCTTATTAGTAACCAGTGTAAATGAGGCCTAACTCATGTTGATGTATATTTGAAAAAAGACTGTTCTTATACCATGTTGATGATATTATCTTGTTACAAAAATCATGACAATATCTATCATAATTCTACAATTATGTATCATTTTGAATTGACTTAAAGTTAGACTTATGTAATAATTAGTAAATTATAAATATACTAATGGTAGTTTTGTACATATTAGTAAAAGACTGGAGTAATTCCATGAAAGTAAATAAATGGCCACTTATATGCAAATTTTAATAAATTATATATGTAGTAGACTATTATGCAGATACAAAAATATGGTACTTGAAAAAGACAGGTAATGTAATTCTTACTCACTTTAAAAGTTGTTTCCTTACACTAATGAGCAGTATACATAAGAATGTGTTTTTTGAATTTGTAATAAAAAACAGAAATTTGGCACACATTTACACAAATAAATAATGAATATTAGAACTATATAGCTCTAAGTCCTACCTACAACAAAGCAGTTAATCTTATACATTTACTCCATCTTGGTAAGAGAAGCATAGTACTATTACAAATCAATATGCACATGGGAATAGGCATATAATTTATGAAATATTACAGATGATCCTACCATCTTACTTTATTAGTGTTTGTATATAAGACGGGAAGTGAGGTGGGAGGCTCTGATATGCACAGACTATAAACCATTAATACTATACGTGAGGAAACCAGATGGTTGAGCTGTGGGAGGGACAGAGTGGGAGAGCAATGAAAGAGATATCTTGATGGAGGGGGACATAATGGGGTAAGGGAGAAAGCTGGTGCTAGGGATATTCCTAGGTATACACAAGGATGACCCCAGATCAGACTCCTAGCAATAGTGGAGAGGGTGCCTGAACTGCCCTACCCCAGTAATCAGATTGGTGAATACCCTAACTGTCATCATAGAGCCTTCATCCAGTAACTGATGGAAGCAGCTACAGAAATCCAAAGCCAATCACCAGGCTGAGTTCTGGGAGTCCAGTCGAAGAAAGGCATCAAGATCATGATGGGGAAATCTATACAGACAACTGAACCAAGCTCATAGGAACTCATGAACTTTAGACTGACAGCTGTGGAACCTACATGGGACCGGACGAGGCCCTCTGCATATGAGAGACAGCAGTGTAGCTTGGTCTGTTTGAGGGGCCCCTGGCAGTGTAATCAGGATCTATCCATGGTGCATGAGCTGGCTTTCTAGAGCCCATTACCTATGGTTGGTCACCCTGCTCACCCTTGATGCAGGGGGAAGGGCTTGGTCCTGCCTCAACTGAATGTACCAGGCTTTGTTGACTCCCTCATTTTGGAGGAGAGGATGGGGGTTGAGTTGGAGAGGAGGCTGAAGGTGGAGCAAGAAGAAGGAAGAAAGGGAGATTTGTGGTTGGTATGTAAAATGAATAAAAAAAATTAAATAAAAAATATTATATGTTCCTTGGGCTGGAATTTAGCAAGCAGGGGAAATATAGGTTGTTTTGGAAACTTTCAGGGAATGCATACATTATTTGTAATTTAAATTATAATAAAATTGATTGCCAAAGAATGTGGCACTCACGTTACTTTGTATGAAAAATCCTACTAGCTAAAATATATATGTATGATGTCATCTCATTTTTTAAAGCAATTGCACATACATTTGTATCAATAAACTAGCTGTTGTTGATACATTTACAAGTCTTTGTGAGTACTGATTTTTGCTTTTGGTGAGTCTGTGAAAGATGAATTTCATATCAAAACTCTGTGAATGTGAGCCCATGTTTGGGGCATGTTCTTTTCATAGATCAATGTAGAAACACAGAAACAGGCAGTTGCACATTAAGAATCTGCACAGAAGTGGCACAAATCTCTTCTACTGAACATTTCATTAGGCAAAAGCGGTCAATGGCCAGATATGACAGTGGAGCAAGAAACTGCCCTTTTCTGTTGTTAGTTACTGCACACAGTGAGACAAAGGGGGAAATGCAATAATCTTATTTAATGGCATATCTCACATGCACAAAACAGTAATACAATGTGAAGCAGTTAAAATACTAACACAGACCTAGATAACAAAATTGAATAGATCTCAGGTTTGATTTTGCACATCCTTATAATTAAAATTTCCTGTAATTATTGTGCATTAATGTCAAAATGTCAGTTTTCCTGACTGATCCATGCAAACAACAGCCTCCTATTTACAGCTCCCCAGTCCCCTTGATCCAACTATATTTTTCTTCATAGAATTTATGTCTTCAGACTGCCTGGTTGTTGTTTAGCTATTTGTGTGTTTGTTTATTCCTGTATCTTTGAAGCTAGAATTTTAGCTGCCTGAGTATGGAACATTTCTCTGTTTCACTCATTGCTCTACTGAGAACAGTTTCTGTCATATAACAGGCACAAAACAAATATTTCTGAATAAAAGAAAAATAACACTGAGTGGCATTTAAACAGACATAATCAGTTGGGAGGCAAATTCTTTCATGCTGAATTGATTCCAGGCAGGGAATGATTGTGAAATAAATAATGCTATATTTCCTCATCCAATTCATCTCTCAAAACACAGAGGCAGCTTCCTCAAAGCAATGTGCCTTTTCTTTCTTTATGTTTTCCAGTTACTCAAAGGTTTTCTTTTCTCATACAGTCAGTGGTTGACTGACACTACTCCAAAGCATTTTGTCTCTCCTCCTGTTTGCTTTCTATGATCCCAATATGAGCCAGGAAATATCATGTAGTACCCCCATCTTCCTTTTAGGATTGACATATGCTCATCCGTTACTCTAGTTCACTCTCTGTAAACTCAGATTCTTGAGGACACTCAGACAAGGTTTTGAGAAGAAATTTTTACGAAATATGTCATTAAAATTAAGCTTATATCTTCCATAGTTCCAGAATGTGCTATGTGGGCAGCTGGGGGAAAAGAGCCATCAATAATCTGAACAGCTGTGAAACCTGTTGAACTACAATAATGACCAGCCTGTCAAGATATACTTGTGGGTACAATAGTGATACAAAAGTCATGGGGGCAAACAACACATTTTTTATTGCTTTTGAGACCACCTCACAGGCTTTACAAGAGGAAACACATGCCTGTACCTTAAATCTGAACAAGAATCCATGGTTGAGGAACTCATAAGCCCCAGAGGTGACTCTATTACTATTATTCTGCTAAGTGGACATAGTATTAAACTGCTCTTTTAATTTGTATCTTTCTTCCCATACATCAGTAGACATCACAGACTACATCAAGTAGTGGATGGTAGTTAATGAAGAAACTCAAAACTGGTCAAGGTATAGCAAATAAATATCAGTGGACTAGTCATCCACACATATGGCAGCTATACCAACTACCACACTACAATATCTGTCCCCCATGCAAGGCTAATGGATCATTGTGGAAGAGAAGTACAAGG
>CABHPP010158854.1:0-22860 GCA_902168425.1 Peromyscus attwateri | reverse complement strand
AGAGAGAGAGAGAGAGAGAGAGAGAGAGAGAGAGAGAGAGAGAGAGAAAGAAAGAAAGAAAGAAAGAAAGAAAGAAAGAAAGAAAGAAAGAAAGAAAGAAAGAAAGAAAGAAAGAAAGAGAACAGAGAGGGTTGCATCTCAATTTTTCTTTTTTGTCTCTGTATTGATAGTAGTGTAATCCAGTGTATTTGTTATGACATGCAAATAATCTACCAAGAACTAATATACAATAGAACCTGTAGACAAGGATGCCTAATATCATGACTGTATTCCTCATTTCAATTAGCTGGACCAAAAATCTTGGCAAGTTGAATAAAATTGGTCCCTAACTAATATATATATATATATATACACATATATACTTGTAGTACAATTTTATCTCAAGAGAAGGGAGTCAATAATAGCTGAAATGTTTTTAAATTATAATGAAAATTTTAAGTAAACAGATTGTAGGAGCTCAATGGAAAATGATAAACATGAGTACCTAAGAAAATAATAGTAATATCCTTTATAATAAAATTGTTTGAAACAAATATTATGTATTGTGTACAGGAATATCAGTGAATATCTTACTATAAATAATGCAAGACAAAAAAATAGCCAGTCACATCCCTAAACTTATAAAAAGAATAAAAATGTCAACCTAGACTAGTATAAGTAACAGAATATTTTTAAAGAATTGTACACCAGTGGCTAGAATGATGGCTCAGAAGTTATGAGCACTTGGTGCTTTCCAGGTGATCCAAGTTCAGTTCCTAGCTCCTACTTTAGGCAGCTCACAATAATCTACTACTTCAGCTCCAAGTGATATGTCACAGGCACATATAGAAAAAGCCACATCACTCAGGAAAGCAATGTTAAGTATGCGGTTTGAGCTTTTGTTATGGACAGGTCATGACAGAAATTATGACATCTTAAATGGTTATAAAATCAAAAGCCAAAGCCATCATACCCACCAACATTACCAACAGCAGCCAAGCAGCTATATACCCAGAATAAAACCTATCAAGAATCCTGCAACATAGTTGATGAAATAAAGATGCTTACAGGTAAATGAACACAGAATGTATGGTAAACAGTTAAATGATAATATTTCATAAGTAGTTGGGAAGGGATTCCACCATGGGGAGATGGATCACATGGAAGAAGACACATACTCAAATTCTGAGAACCCAGTATGCTTTTCTATAGATACAGTTCCCTGATTTCTCTCCCCTTTCAATACAAACAACATTTGTACATTTAGAAGTCACCTGTCTTTATTATATCTCAATGTCTTCTTAATTACTTAAGGAATTAAACTGTTTTTCAGAAATTAAGCAAAATCCCTGTAATCAGAAATCAAATGAAGTCTTATGTTTCACAAAACTGAAATTTCAGCAAAATTTTTAAGCTCCATTACACTTATTTATGCCTCATTAAATAATGGTTAGTGTCTTTAGCACTCTTAAGCCAAGCTAAGAAAAATCATACTTTTAAAAATTCTTGTTGTGCTCTTAGGCTCAAAAGACTGGTTAAGCATCAAAAGCTAATTAACCTTGGATCATTTCATATCCTTTCTTTACGGTTGATAGAATACTTAAATTGTTAAATCAATATGGAGACTATTAAATAGTTTTAAATATTGTTAGACTTTGTTCAGCTTCATTCATCCAATTAGTCATCGTAAAGTCAGTAAACACAGTTGTACCTTTGTTCAATTTTAAGGAAACTTATTGTAGAAAATTTATTGTTTGTGAGTAACTAATACTAGTTCTTATCTCTATTAGAGTCAATTGTGTAACTACCCCAATGTAGAAATGAAGACGCTAAGCATTGAAGAAAGAAGCATTTTCCACGCCAACTTCTTTTCAATGTCAAACGCATGTGCTAAACTTTGGGTTGGCAGTGTAGCATGGTGGTAGAGTGCTTGGCACAGCCCTGGCTTCTAAACTCAATATTGGAAGAAAAGAAAAAGAACAGAAGAAAAGAAATAGCTACCATACAGTTTGATTTCCCACTTCAGATCTATACATAAATAACATGATTGGCCAACTATGTCATGTCTGCTAATTCTGTTTGTGTAATTACTTGCACTAAGGAGACTGAATGGCAAAGGGTTTGATATAAAGTGTGTCCATGAAGCCACTCAGGTATCTTGATAGCATGTAAACTAATTCTATACAGTTTCAGAAAATTATTTCCTCTAAGAGTGTTTTAATCATATTTCCTTTCAGTTAAATAAGTATATTATTAAGAACATGGTGTTTTAAATGGCAAAAAAAAAATGTTTTAAGCAGTCCTATTTCAGAGCTGGAGAGATGACTCAGCAGTTAAGGGTGCTTGATGCTCTTGCAGAGAACTGGGCTTTGTTTTTTAGCATGTGCATGGAGACTTACAACTATCTGTCGCATCATTTCCTGGGATTCCAGTTCTTTCTTCTGGACTTCACAGGCACTGGCATGGACATGGAGCACATGCATATTTGTAGACAAACCACTCATACAAATAAAATAAAATAAAAAACATTTTATTTTGTATTTTATTTTTTAATCAAATTTTTTTATTCATTTTACATACCAACCACAGATCCCCCTCTCTTTGCTCCTCCCCCTCCCCCTGGCCTTCCCTCCACAACCCACTCCTCATTCTCTCCTCTGAAAAGGTTAAGGCCTCCCATGGAAAGTCAGCAAAGCCTGGTACATTCAGTTGAATGTAGTTCATACATTCAGTTCATACATGCAGGTCCAAGCCCCTCCCCCTGCATCAAGGCTGTGCAAGGTGTCTCACCATAGGTAATGCGCTCCAAAAAGCCAGCTCATGCACCAGGGATAGATTCTGATCCCACTGCCAGGGGCCCGCTTAAGCAGACCAAGCTACATAACTATCTTGCTTATGCAGAGGGCCTAGTACACTCCCGTTTGTTTACCTTTTTAACAAGTATTTTTCAAATGTCTAACTTGATCATTCAGTGATCAGATATTATCCAATCATGAAAGACCTTGTCTTTGTCCCTTACCTTCCATAACTAGCCTCTGCCAGAAAAAGAACCCATTATTTGCACAAATCCTGGCTCTGATTCCTTAATAATTTTCCCACTTTCACTATTGAAAATAGTAAATAATGAGATTCAAACAACAGACCAACTGGTCCCTTTTCTGTGATGAAGTCCTTTCTCCCACCAGACTCCAAGCTAAACTGGCCAGTAAAAAGGTCAGAACAGAACTCTTCAATATTGTATGTGTTCCTTTGAATTAATCCAGTAATGAAAACAAATATTTCCATCCTTTGCTCATAGGATACTATGTGATTTGTTCTTTACTAAGAAGGGACAACCCATCACAAGCCTTTTTCTTAAGTGGTGCACAGATGCGACTGTCCTCTTCACACTACAAAGTCTATCTCACATTGTCTTGCCTATTTGTTTCTTATCCAGGATGCTAGGTTTTGCAACATTCAGTCACTGTGTGTGTGTTAGTCAAGGTTCTCTAGAGGAACAGAACTTATAGAATAAACTTAAGGAGAGACAGAGACAGAGACAGAGAGAAAGAGGATTTATTAGAATGAATAACAGGCTGCTGTCCACCTAGTTCAACAATGGCTGTCTACCAACGGAAATTCCAAGATTCCAGTAATTGTTATATCCATGAAGCTAAATGTCTCAGCTGGTCTTCAGTATATGTTGGAATCTCAAAAAGTAGGCTCCAATGCCAGTGAAGGAATGGACGTGCTAGAAAGGTGAGGATAAGCAGGAAAAGAGAAAGCAAGCCTCCTTCTTGAATGTCCTGTATATAAACAGCCAGCAGAAGATGTGGGCCAGATTAAGTCCGGGTCTTCCCACCTCAGAAGGTCTAGACTAGAAGTGAGTCTTCCCATTTCAAATGATTAATTAAGAAAACTCCCCCACAAGTGCACCCAGCCATCTGGACTTTAGTTAATTCCAGATGTAATGAAGTTGACAACCAAGAATACCCATCACAGTTCGTTAGTTAGCATAATATCATCAATAAAATGCAAGGATATATTTTGAAGAGTAACATGGCATTCAAGATCCCTCTGGACCACACAGAAACAGGAGCAGGGGAACTAACATACGTGAGACAGTCAGATAGTCTGTCATTTATGAATATGATTATCTTTATTGATAGACGTGCTAAAGAAATCAACACAGGTGTGTAAAAAGACACTAATTTTTCTCCTATAAAATTCTATTTTGCTATTCAGTTGAGTTTGGTAAAATCCTCTAATCAGGCCTGAAAAAATATAAACCATTTACAGCCAAGACATAAATTAATGGTGGATAAAATAAGAACACCAACTCATTTGAAATTTGCAAGTATTTGATAATGACTCATTGTCTCCCAATCTTCTAGAACAAATTATTGCTTTAAATATGGTGTAGACATGCCATATTGGCTTTCACTTGACCAACTGTAATGACTCTTAACTCATAGGAACAAACCTAAAAAGTATTTTAGTTTCTAAGAATACATTGTAAGACCAAAGAAAGTACTGTAAGGTAGGGCATGCTTTTTATTATTTGGACATGAAATGTTCTAAAAGTTCATGTGTTCATGGCTTGGTTCCCAGCTCATAGTGCTATGGAAAGGTGATTGAATAAAAGTGTCAACCTCACAAATGAATGAGATATCAGAATGAGATGTCCTATTGGAGGAAGGTAGTCACAGGGTCATGACTTTGAAAGGAAAAGCTTTTTTTTTTTCTTTTCTCAGATCTATTCTCTTTCTCTCTCTGCTTGTCAGTGCTGTGAAGGCAGCAAATTCATTTGGCCAAGCTTTTCTGCAATGATGATCTGCATGATCAGAGCCTAGAAACAATGAAGCAAGTCACCCGTGGACTTAAGCCTTTAGAATTGTGAACTAAGCTTTTGTCCTAAGTGGTTTCGGTTAGGTGTTTTATCATGATGGGGAAAGCATAATAACACACCAAACTCCCAATGAATGCCCTGCACTATGTCACAGACCAAATATCTGGATTTCCTCTGGTCTCAAATGCCACTTCTGACCACTAAATCATAGTGCAGATTTTGGTCTTTGACTTCAGTTCAGAGCCCACCTGTTGTGACTCTTAGAACATCTGAGTATTTCCCAACTATTTCCCAGGCAGCTTCACTTCACTAATGTTTGGATTACCGGATTTCTGCAACTCTTTTTGTCAAGACTGTTTTATTCACACTAGTTCTTTCTGTTATTTCTCCTCTGGGGCTGTTTGAGTATAAAATATATCTCTTGTTTTCAGTTCATGGGTATAATAGGTTGTGTTTTCTAGAGAATTGTGCACCACCAGTGTCCATGGCTAAAGAAATGCAATCTTAGGGAGTGTAAGGCTGTTGAGGGGGGATGCTCCTATTAGAAAGGGGATTTAGTTCTTGGTTTTATAATTTGTTCATCAAAATGTTTCTGTATGTTAGGTTTCAGGATCTATGAACAACCATTAGTGAGGACGCCTGCAGGTTCCTACATTACACTCACATTGTGATTTGTAGCCCTTATAATCATCCCCTGTCACACACTTTAGGGCTATAGGTAATAAGGAACTCTTAAAGCTCCATAGAAGCTTTCCAATTCTTCATCTTTATCCAGGTTTTTAATGAGTATTCAAAAATATTTTCCTGTTTTTCCTAGCTGCTGTCGGAGGCTTTCAGAAGCAACTATTATATCCAGAAACCTGACATCTCTGTTGTAATAACAAACAACGCAACAAACAACACAAATCCCAAGGTAAACATTCTTCACACCTGGAGAGACCTGTTTTAAATACATACAATAGACATTTAGTCAACTATCCCTAAAACAGAAATGGAGGAGCTGACATTGCAGACATATAAAAACACCATATTGGTGGCCGTAAAAAGACATGCTGACCTCTCGTTTCAATATTTTCGTCAATGCATTAGAAGTCTTTTAAATACTATGAGAATCTTGGGGCTTGAACCTATAGTCTGCTCAAATAATTAATGCTTGAATAAAGCAGTAACTATCTTTTATAAAATGTTGTGGGGTCTATAATCTATTCTAACTTCTTCTGAAATATCTGAGCTACATCCTTAACTTTCATTCTAGCATTTAGGCTCTGAATTCTCCAGACTTTTGGCAAGCATCAGCACTGTTTTAGCTTCTTGAGAACTCATGTTACAAAATTAGAATGCTTTAAGATTTTTCATCTATAAATTCCATTAATAAATTTAGCAGCTTCCCTCAGTCTCTGAAATCCTGTTGAGCAATGTTAGACACAAATATCTTCGGTGTCCTCACTGCTCCCAAAGAGTCCGACCTGGTTTACTTACCTCATTACTTCCAAATAACAATGACATCATGGGCAGTGTGATGCTGTACAAAGAAAGTGTCATACTTTTCAAAGTGCCATTATTCCCTCACTTATAGCAATGCCCAGTCTTAACACTGACCCAAGCAAATTTCCCTTTCTGTTTCAGAATGTGAACAAATCAGTACTTAGAAATAACATCCAGTAAAGGAAATGCTGTGTTCTTGCTTACATCATTGACAAAAGACAAGAGCTTTAAATCAAGAAAACCATGAATTAAAGTGCCTTTTCTTTCTTAAATAGATAGAACTTTTTATGAGATAGTTTACCATGCTCTACTCAGCATATGAACTAGAGTCTCCTACAGAAGCAGAACATGGAAAACTTGATTTAACTAATGCCTGAGAATGAGATATAATTAGTATATCAATTATTCATATAAAAATGTTTTCAGGCTACAAAGAATATGTATATAATTTGTCACATAAGCAGAGGCAATTTCTTCATAAGATAAATATGCTTAGCAAATTATTTTCTCATAAAGCAAAGGTAAAATTAAGCTAAACTCTTGCTGAAATATAAAAATATGTGAATTAGGAAAGCCCAAATTAGTTTTTCCTGTAGCCCTCAAAACACTATGTAATAGTTTCTAAATCATGTGATGTTTAATATCCATGTATTTGCATATAAATTACTCTTTAAGATACCTTTAATATTTATATGCAAAGATTGCTGAAAGATGTAGTGAATGTTAAAAGCAGCAATAAAACACCTCTAAGGTTTGAAAAATTGTTTCTCCTATGACTCCCCCAATGAAGTCTGTATTAAATTTTCTTGGTTTTTGCTCTCCCGTGGCATTTTTTCCTAATGCCCTCATGTCGTAAGCACAGCAGGCCAACTGCAAATCAAACTATGTTTATTTTGCTTCTAGTCACTAACATCGAAGCAAAACTTCTGGAGTAGGAATTTACTTGACAGTTTTATAGATGAAGGAGATGACCATATCCATTTAACTTCCAGTAACTATTCTGGCTCTAATATGATAGCAAAGCCACACGTGCATGCATTCAAACTAAAAAGATGTGAGTGGAGAACTGTGTCACAACATCACAGCCCCATTTCTTGAGAAACTGAAACTTCATATGTCTCCAAAATATTGGTCTAGATTCTATCACTATATGAGAGGAATTGAAAGTTTGTGATGTACAGTATGGTGGACTGACTAATGTCTATGTAAAGGACATGTTCCAGTTGTGATAGCTAGCAGCTGTGAAGGTGACCTAATTTGAAATAATGTCATGGTATGTATAATCAGCTTAAAGTAAGACCATCATAGCTTCAGAAGGCCCTAAACCTACATAATGTAGCTGTACAACAAAAGAGGAAACAGAGAAGTTACATAAGAGGAAACCATGTGGAAATGTTAAGGGATACTGAAGAGATTCATTTATAAATGAAGCAGTGCAAAGGAATGCAGGGCATCTTACTATGGGTGGTTAGAGATAGTTTCTCTTGCTGCTATCTTGGGTCTTCTAAAATTGTGACAGTTGAAATTGAAGCTATTTTAGTCATCAGTTTGTAGTTTGATGTAATTTGCTACATCAGTCTTAAGAATCTAATATCCCTGGGTAGAGTTTTATGAGATGCCCTGTTTGTCATTAAACTCATTTATCAAAATGTGTGTGTTATTTGAAAGTGTACTAAGTCAATGTATTACAAACTGATAATATATCATTCTTAAAACAATCTCTGAACAAGTAAAACAAAACCAGATACACTTTTAGTGATGGTTATAAAGTCACTGCATAAAAATTCCTATCAGTATTCAAAGACCATTCTTCACAGACATAGAAAAAGATGTAAAAAAAAATGTATAGAGGTGCAAAAGACCAATGGTATCCAAAACAATGCTGAATTAAAAAAAAAATACTGAAGGAGGTGTCTTAGTTAGGGTTTACTATTGAAGAGTTACCATGACCATAACAACACTTATAAAGAAAACATTTCAATGAAGGTGGCTCACTTACAGTTTCAGAGATTCAATACATTATACTCATGAAGGGGAACACAGCAGCCTGTAGGCAGATATGGTGCTGGGGCTGAGGGTGCTACATCTTGCAGGCAACAGGAAGTTGATTGACTGTCACACTGAGGGAAACTTGAGAAAAAGAGACCTCAAAGCCTGTTCCCACAGTGACACACTTCCTCCAACAAGGCCACACATACTAATAGTGCCACTCACTTTTGGGCTCATTTTCTTTCAAACTACCATATTCCACTCCCTGGCCCCCAAAGACCACATCATAATGCAGAAAAAAAATGCATTCAGTCCAGCTTCAAAAGTCCTGTGATATCTTTTTACATCTAACAGGATTAGTGTCTAGAATAGGTAAAAATATCAAATAAAAATGGACTATAGAGTTAAATATAAAATATTTAAAGGAAGAAATACAAATGATTGGGTTGGTAAACACTTTAAAATGTATTAAAAATCCTTGCTTCTTACTAAACTTATTATTAAGAAACCATCTCACAGAGGCAGGCAGATCTCTGTGAGTTCAAAACCAGACTGGTCTACAGAGAGAGTTCCTGGATAGCCAAGACTATACAGAGAAATTCTCTCTTGAAAAAAAAAGAAAAGAAAAAAAGAAACCATCTCACAAAAATCAGAATGAATATCATCAGGAAAAAGTAAAAACAAAT
This sequence comes from Peromyscus attwateri, assembly GCA_902168425.1. Classification (NCBI taxonomy): domain Eukaryota; kingdom Metazoa; phylum Chordata; class Mammalia; order Rodentia; family Cricetidae; genus Peromyscus; species Peromyscus attwateri. The sequence continues at coordinate 13,893 of CABHPP010158854.1, read as the reverse complement.
ACTGTCATTGCCTTGGTGAAAGGAGACCCTTACATACTGTTTGTGGAAGTGTAAACTAGTGCAGACACCCTAGAATCAATTTTCAAGTTTTTCAATGAACTAGAAATAGGATTGCCATATGACCCAGCTTTACTACTCCTAGAGTATACCCACAGGGAACTTTAACATCCATGTTCATTGCTATTCTATTCACAATAACTAGGAAATGAACTAAATCTAGATATGCATCAGTAGATGTATGGATAACAAAAATGCAACACATGGACGCAATGCACTATTATTCATAGAAAAATGAAACCATGAAATTATCAGATACATGGATGGAGTTGGAAAAATTATACTAGGTGTGGTAACTTCAGATCCAAAAATATAAACACTATTTTTTCTCATATTCCGATCCTTCAAATTTTTTGTTTTGTGTATTTAATTTGATATTCAAGCAGAAGCTAGAAAAGTAAAAAGAGGTCTTTGGAGTTATTAAGGGAAGAGGAATAATAGAATACAGGTAAAATTAAATAACATAGTAGAATACTGGGGACAGATAGAGTTAAGGAGGGAGGATGTGAGCTATAGGAGAAATCAAGGTGTGACAGGGAGGGTTAACCCAAAGAAAGTGGATATGAAAAGCAGTAGGAGCTCATTATTTTACAACCCTACTTTAAAAAAGTGGAAGGATGGTAGAATTCACATGAAAAAAGAAAAGTGATGCTCAGGGTTATGGATTAAGCAGTGATGAGACCATGTGGGTAACAGGGGAGAGGAAGTGTTACAGGGTTGAATAACAAGAGCTAAGGACACATGGAATAAGCTTTATGGAACCATGCTAGTGGCTATTGATGTGAAGAGACACCATGACCACCCCAATTCTTATAAAAGAAAACTTTAATTGGTCCTGGCTCACAGTTTCAGAGGTTTAGTACATTATCATCATGGTGAGGCATGGCAGCAAACAAGCAGACATGGTGTTGGAGAAAGAGCTTAGAGTTCTTCATCTTGATTGGCAGGCAGCAGAAGGCGATTACATACTACTAGGTTGACTTGAACTTATATGAGACTTCAGACCCACCTCCACAGTGACACACTTCCTCCAACAAGGGTACAACTACTCCAACAAAGTTACACCTCCTAATAGTGCCACTCCCTATTGGTTAAGCACTCAAACACATGAGCCTGTGGGGCATTCATATTCAAACCACCACAAGTAGAGAACATTAGTGAAAATAATATTCATTTAGCTAAATTATTACTAAATATTTCATATAGTGATAATATTGATATAAATGATATAGTTATAAAGAATATTCATCTGCTAAGAATTGCCTTTTTGAAAGTTGTGATATTTTAGAAAAATTTAACTAATCCCTCAATAAGGTTTCCTTGAGTGTTTATGACAATTATAAACATTTAGTCAAAAGCCCCTAAACTAGATGCCTACAGGGAAAAGCTACTCTGGAATGAAATTCTTACACTTTTAATAAAATATAACTTATGGCTGTAATTTTAATTTGTATTATGTTATAAAGTTTATCACATTTAATTTTCTTAATATTGGTTTTTATATTGGTATGAAGATACATGGCAATCTAGAGAAGTTATTTAGATTGTTACTAAATGAAAACTCATTTGTCATTAGAAATAAGAATTCAAAAATTCAGTGTGTTAACCACATTATAAAAATGTAAATAGTATATCTCACAAGTCTTAACTATTCTCTACCTCTTGTAGATTTTATCCCCTTACATAGAACCTTAGAATTCACTATGCTAAACAATGTATAATACATACATACTATATATATATATACATAGGTTGGTGGAGACATTGCAAATAAACAGAAATCTGATAAAAGTTCAGAAATGTATTATATCATCAATTTAATTGTCAAAACATCCATCACAAAATTCAATAGAGCTAAAGGGAATCATGGGTATTCAAGTGCAATGCTTGTCACAACGTCATCTGATTATACAATTTTCACCCCGGTTGACCTGCCATGACAAGTCAGGAGGAAGCTGTGTGCAGGCAGAGATGAGGCTGCTTCTCAGAACAGAAAATGAGGCAATAATTCTGAGAAACAGTTTGAAAATCTTCAGCAAATAAAGTCTGAGATAGATGAACCCCCCCCCCACCCCAGGAGTAATGCTTAGACTTATCACACAGACAGGCCACCGCAAACTTTTTCTGTAGAAAGATGTATCCCCACTGATAGAAAGGTTCTCTAAAGTAGCCAAATCTGAAAACACCACCAATGTGTGTTCGTCAATAAATGAACAAATTGTGGTAATAAAATTTAACAATAACAAGAAAATTTCTCAGTATGTGACACTACTTGAATTAGCATCAAAATATTTATGGTAAGGGGAAGAAACCAGACAATAAGATGCATAGTATGTTATCCTATACGTATATAAATCAAGAAATAGATTCTTTTTTCCCCCACTGAAACAGACATGCTTTTATTTATTACTCAAATTGATAAATAAAACATCACATGTGCCCTTATTGTCATATTACACTTAAAACCTTGCCTTAAGAGATTTCTTTTAAATGTTTTTTATTCATTTTACATACCAACCACAGATCCCCCTCTCACCGCCCCCCCAACATTCTGCCTTCTCCCCCCTCCTCTCTTCCTCCAACAGGGTAAGTTCTCCCATGCGGGGACAGCTAAGCCTGGTACATTCAGTTGAGGCAGGACTAAGCCCCTCTCTGCTTTATCAGGGGTGAGCAAGGTGTCCGATCATAGGTAATGGGATCCAGAAAGCCAGCTCATGCACCAGGGATAGACCCTGATCCCACTGCCAGAGGCCCCTCAAACAGACCCAGCTCCACAACTGTCTCCCATACTCAGAGGGTCTAGTCTGGTCCCATGCAGGTTATACAGCTGTCATTCTAAAGTTCATGAGTTTGAGCTTGATTCAGTTGTCTCTGTAGATTTCCCCATCATGATCTTGACTCCCCCTTGCTCATGTAATCCCTCCTCCCTCTCTTTGACTGTACTCGCAGAGTTCAGCCTGGTGTGTGTTTATGGATCTCTGCATCTGCTTCCATCAGTTACTGGATGAAGGCTCTATGATGACAGTTAGGGAATTCACCAATCTGATTCCCAGGGTAGGCCAGTTCAGGCACCCTCACCACTGTTGCTAGTAGTCTAATTTGGGGTCATCCTTGTAGATTCCTGAGAATTTCCCTACCACTAGGTTTCTCCCTTACCCCATAATGTCTCCTTCTATCAAGATGCCTCTTTCTTTGCTCTCCCACTCTGTCCCTATCCCAGCTCGACCACCCCACTCCCCCTCATGTTCTCATGCCTCATTCCCTACCCTCTATTGCCCCCCCATCCCCAGTTTACTAATATGGATCTCCTTTGTTTCCCATTCCCAAGGTGATCCATACATTTCTCTTAGGGTCCTCCTTGTTTCCTAGCTTCTCTGGAGGCAGGGGTTAGAGTCTGATTATCCCTTGCTTTACATCTAATATCCAGATATGAGTGAGTACATACCATGTTTGTCTTTCTGAGTCTGGGTTACCTCACTCAGGATGATATTTTCCATGGAGTTCCAACTATTTGCCTGCAAATTTCATGATGTCATTATTTATTTACTACTGAGTAATACTCCATTGTGTGTATTTACCACATTTTCTTTATCTATTGAGGGGCATCAAGGTTGCTTCCAGGTTCTGACTCTCATGAATAATGCTGCTATGAACATAGTTTAGCAAGTATCCTGTGATATGCTTTAGCATCTCTTGGGTATATGCCCAAGAGTGGTATCATTGGGTCTTAAGGTAGATTGATTCCCAATTTTCTGAGAAACTGCCATACTGATTTCAAAAGTGGCTGTACAAGTTTGCATTCCCACCAACAGTGGAGGAGTGTTCCCCTTGTTCCACATCCTCTCCAACATAAGCTGTGTAGCTAGAGTTTTTCTGGTCCTGCCTGGCCCACAGTCAGGACAAATCTCTCTAACCCGTCAGTCCCGAAGCCGCTCAGACCCAACCAAGTAAACACACAGACTTATATTGCTTACAAACCATATGGCCGTGGCAGGCTTCTTGCTAACTGTTCTTATATCTTAAATTAACCCATTTCTATTAATCTATACCTTGCCACGTGGCTTGTGGCTTACCTGCATCTTCACATGCTGCTTGTCATGGTGGCGGCTGGCAGTGTCTCTGACTCAGCCTTCCACTTCCCAGTATTCTCTCCTCATCCCACCTATACTTCCTCCTGCCTGGCTACTGGCCAGTGTTTCATTTATTAGCCAATCAGAGCAAATCACATTTGACATACAGAACATCCCACAGCAAAGCTGTCATCAGTTTCCTTGATATTAGCTAATCTGACAGGTGTAAGATGGTATCTCATTTTGATTTTCATTTCCCTGATGATTAAGGATGTTGAGCAATTCCTTAAATGCCTTTCAGCCATTTAAGATTCTTGTGTTGAGAATTCTCTGTTTAGTTCTGTAGCCCATTTTTAAATGGGATTATTCAGTATTTTGATGTCTAGTTTCTTGAATTCTTTATATATTTTGGAGATCAGCCCTTTGTCAGATGTGGGGTTGGTAAAGATCTTTTCACATTCTGAAGGCTGTTGTTTTATCTTATTTAGTGTGTCCTTTGCCTTACAGAAGTGTCTCATTTTTAGGAGATACCTTTTATTAATTGTTGCTCTCAGTGGCTGTGCTACTGGTGTTATAATTAATAAGTGGACTCCTGTGCCATTGTTTTATAGGCTACTTCCTATTTTCTCCTGTCTCAGGTTCAGTGTAGCTGGATTTATGTTGAGGTCTTTGATCCACTTGAATTTGTGTTTTGTGCATGGTGATAGATATGGATCTATTTGCAATCTTCTACATGTTGACATCCAGTTATGCCAGCACCATGTGTTGAAGATGCTTTCTTTTTTTCCACAGTTTTGGCTTCTTTGTCAAAGATCAGGTGGTCATAAGTGTGTGGATTAATGTCAGGATCTTCAATTCGAAACCATTGATCCACACGTTGGTTTTTATGTCAATACCAAGATGTTTTTATTACTATAGCTCTATAGTAGAGCTTGAAGTAAGAGATGGTGATGCCTCTAGAAGTTGCTTTATTGTAAAGGATTGTTTTAGATATCCTAGGTTTTCTGTTTTTTCATATGAAGTTAAGTATTGTTCTTTCAAGTTCTGTGAAGAATTGTGTTGGGATTTTGATGGGGATTGTGTTGAATCTACAGGTTGCTTTCAGTAAGATTACCATTTTTATTATGTTGGTTCCACCTATCTGTGAGAATGAGAGATCTTTCCCTTTTCTCATATCTTCTTCAATTTCTTTCTTCAAGGATTTGTCATACAGGTTTTTCACTTGTTCTGCTAGAGTTACCCCAAGGTATTTTATATTATTTGTGGCTATTGTAAAGAGTGATGTTTCTCTGATTACTTTCTCAGCCTGTTTGTCATTTGTGTATAGGAGAGCTAATGATTTTTTTTAAGTTAATCTTTTATTCTGTCACATTACTGATGGTGTTTATCAGTTGTAGGAGTTCCCTGGTAGAATTTTTAGGGTCACTTATGTAGACTATCATATCGTCTGCAAATAGTGAAAGTTTGACTTCTTCCTTTCCATTTGTATCCCCTTGATCTCCTTTTGTTGTCTTATTGCTCTAGCTAGAACTTCAAGCACTATATTGAGAGATATGAGGAGAGTGGACAGCCTTGTCTTGTTCCTGATTTTAGTGGAATCACTTTGAATTTCTCTCCATTTAATTTGATGTTGGCTGTCAGCTTGCTGTAAATTGCCTTTATTATGTTTAGGTATTTTCTTTGTATTCCTGATCTCTCCAGGACTTTTATCATCGAGGTGTGTTGGATTTTGTCAAAGGCTTTTTCAGCATCTAATGAGATGATCATGTGTTTTATTTTTCTTTCAGTTTGTTAATATGATGTTTTACATTGACAGATTTTTGTATGTTGAAGCATCCTTGCATCTCTGGGATGAAGCCTCCTTGATCATGATGGATGATTTTGTTGATGTGTTCTTGGATTCAGTTTGCCAGTATTTCATTGAGTATTTTTGCATCAATGTTTATGAGGGAGATCAGTTTGCAATTCTCTTCCTTTGTTGCATCTTTGTGTGGTTTGGATATTGGGGTAACTGTAGCCTCATAGAAAGAGTTTGGCAATATTCTTTCTGTTTCTATTGTGTGGAACAATTTGGAGAGTATTGGTATAAGCTCTTTTTTGAAATTCTGGTAGAATTCTGTACTGAAACCGTCTGGTCCTGGGCTTTTTTTTTTTTTTTTTTTTGGTTGGGAGAATTTTAATGACTGTTTCTACTTCCATAGGAGTTACAGGTCTATTTAAAATGTTTATTTGGTCTTGATTTAACTTGGGTATATGATACTTATCCAGAAAATTATCTATTTCTTTTAGTTTTTCCAATTTTGTGGAATACAGGTTTTCAAGTATGACCTGATGATTCTCTGGATTTCCTCATTGTCAGTTGTTATGTCTCCCTTTTCATATCTGATTTTATTAATTTGGATATTCTCTCTCTGCCTTTTAGTTTAGATAAGGGTTTGTCTATCTTGTTGATGTTCTCAAAGAACCACCTCTTTGCTTCATTGATTCTTTGTATTGTTCTCTTTGTTTCTATTGTATTGATTTCAGCCCTTAATTTGATTATTTCCTGTTGTCTACTCCTTCTTCATCAGTTTGCTTCTTTTTGTTCTAGAGCTTTCAAATGTGCTAAGTCACTAGTGTGAGATTTCTCCAACTTCTTTATGTAGGCATTTAGTGCTATGGACTTTCCTCTTAGTACTTCTTTCATAGTGTCCCATAAGTTTGGGTATTTTGTATACTCATTTTCATTGAAATCTAGGAAATCTATAATTTCTTTCTCTATTTCTTCCTTGACCCAGTGGTAATTCAGTTGAGCATTGTTCAGTTTCCATGAATTAGTAGGCTTTCTGTAGTTTATATTGTTGTTGAATTCTAACTTTAAGGCATGGTGGTCCAATAAAATACAGGAGGTTATTCCAACTTTTTTGTGTCTGTTGAGATTTGCTTTGTGACTGAGTATGTGGTCAGTTTTAGAGAATGTTCCATGGGGTACTGAGAAGAAGGCATATTCTCTTGTGTTTGGGTGGAATGTTCTGTAGAGGTATATTAAATCCATTTGAGTCATAACATCTGTTAAGTCCCTTATTTCTCTGTTAAGTTTCTGTCTGGCAGACTTGTCCATTGCTAAGAGTGGGGAGTTGAAGTCTCCCACTATTAGTGTGTGGTGTTTGATGTGTGATTCAAGATTTAGTAATGTTTCTTTTACATATGTTTAGTCTTGTATTTGGGGCATAAATCTTCAGAGCTTAGATTTCACCTTGGTGGATTTTTCCTATGATGAATATGTAATGTCCCTTTAAATCTCTTTTGATTAATTTTAGTTTGAAGTCTATTTTGTTAGATATTAGAATAGCTACACCAGCTTGCTTCTTAAGTCCATTTGATTGGAGAGACTTTTCCCAGCCCTTTACTCTGAGATAGTGTCTGTCTTTGAAGTTGGGGTATGTTTTTTGTATGCAGCAGAAGAATGGATTCTGTTTTCATATCCATTCTGTTAGCCTGCATCTTTTTTTTTGAATTTATTTTATTTTATTTTACAATATAATTCAACTTTACATATCAGCCATAGATTCCCCCTTTCTCCCTCCTCCCGCCCCGCCCCCTCCCGGCCAACCCCCCATTTCCATCTCCTCAAGGACAAAGACTCCCCGGAGGATTGAGATCGACCTGGTGGACTCAGCCCAGGCAGGACTAGTCCCCTCCTCCCAGTCTGAACCTGCTAGAAGAGAAAGTAGGAAGTAGTCTTGAATGCATTGGCATAGGAGATCACTTCCTAGGTATAACACCAGTAGCTCAGACACTGAGACAAACAATCAATCAATGGGACCTCTTGAAACTGAAAAGCTTTTGTAGAGCAAAGGATACAGTCAACAAGGCAAAACGACAGCCCACAGAATGGGAAAAGATCTTCACCAACCCCACATCTGACAGAGGACTGATATTCAGAATATATAGGGAACTCAAGAAATTAAACATCAAAATTCCCAGCAGTCCAATTAAGAAATGGGCTATAGAACTAAACAGAGAATTCTCAGCAGAGGAAACACAAATGGCTGAAAAACATTTAAGGAATTGCTCAACATCCCTAATCATTAGGGAAATGCAAATCAAAGCCTGCATCTTTTTATAGGTGAATTAAGTCCATTATATTAAGGGATATTAATGACAAGTGATTATTAATTCCTGTTAATTTTTGATGGTAGTGGTGTGTGTGGGATTTGATGGTGTGGGATTATCTATCACCTGTGTTTTCATGGGTGCATCTAACTTCCTTGGGTTGGATTTTGCCTTCTAGTACTTTCTGTAGGACTGGATTTGTGGATAGGTATTGTTTAAATCTGGTTTTATCATGAAATATTTTTGTTTACTCCATCTATGGCAATTGAGAGTTTAGCTGAGTATAATAGTCTGGGCTGGCATCCATGGTCTCTTAGTATCTGCATAACATCTGTCCAGGACCTTCTGGCTTTCAGAGTCTCCATTGAGAAGTCATGTGTTATTCTGATGGGTCTGCCTTTATATGTTACTTGGCCTTTTTACTTTGCAGCTCTTAGTATTTTTTCTTTATTCTGTATGCTTAATGGTTTGATTATTATGTGACAAGGGGACTTCTTTTTTGGGTCCAGTCTATTTGGTGTTCTGTAACCTTCTTGTATCTTCATAGGCATTTCATTCTTTAGGTTGGGAAAGTTTTCTTATATAATTTTGTTGAATATATTTTCTGTATCTTTGAGTTGATATTCTCCTTCTTCTATCCCTATTATTCTTAGGCTTGGTTTTTCCATGGTGTCCCAGATTCCCTGAATGTTTTGTGTCATGACATTTTTAGCTTTAGTATTTTCTTTGACTGATGAATCTATTTCCTCTACTGTATCCTCTATGCCAGAGATTCTCTCTTCCATCTCTTGTATTCTGTTGGTTATGCTAGTATCTGTAGTTCCTGTTCATTTACTCATATTTTCTATTTCCAGCATTCCCTTGGTTTGTGTCTTCTTTATTATTTCTATTTCTATTTTCAGATCTTGAACTGTTTCCTTCACCTTCTAATTTATTTTGTTTTCTTGGCTTTCTTTATGGGATTTTTTGATTTCTTCCAATTTTTTTGTTTGTCTTTCCCTCAATTTCTTTAAGCGAATTTTTCATTTCCTCTTTAAAGGCCTCTATCATCTTCTTAAAGTCATTTTTAAGGTTGTTTTCTTTTATTTTTTATATGTTGGGATGTTCAGGTTTTCCTGATATAGAACCACTAGGTTCTGGTGGTGCCATATTGCTCTTTATGTTGTTGAATGTATTCTTGCACTGGTGTCTACCCATCTCTTCCTCCAATTGGTGTCCACACAGTGGACTCCACACAGTGTCTGTGTCTCAGGGAGCAGCTATGGTCTCAGAGGATGGGTGGGTTTGGGGGGTGGATTGGGAGTAGTGGATTACAGGGTCTAGTGGGGAATGGTGGTAGTTGGGCCTGCCTGCAGGAGTCCTGCCTGCTGGTCTGCAACTGGTTGTGCTCCTGGGCCTAAAGCATAGAGGCTGGGGTGATCACTTAGGAGAACAAAGACTCACCTCTTGGTCTGATCGGAGCTGGCAGAGTCTGTGTCTCAGAGAGCAGATGCTGTCTAGGAGGATGGATGGGTTTGGGAGGTGGATTGGAACTTGTAGGTTACAGGGTCCAGTGGGGGATGGTGGTAGTTGGGCAGATTCTTCTCTTATACAATACATCCTGACCACAAGTTCCTTTCCCTCCATACCTTCCAGCTCCTCCTAGTTCCCCTCTTCCTCAGATACACTCATCCTCCATTTCCTCTTCAGAAAAGAGCAGGCCTCCAAGAGATAACAGCCAAACAGGCCAAAAACAGACACAACAGGACAAGGCAAAAGCCCTCATATCGAGGATGAACAAGGCCACCCAAATAGGAGGATTTAATATGTATTTTCCTAAGCAATGGCTAAGAGTGTCTGTAAGGGATGAATTATGAATGAGCAAAATGAAACCAATGGGAATAAATAGAATAATTTCATTGTTTCATTCATGGTAATACTTGGGTTTGAGTAATTGTCACAACTTACCAAATTGTTTACTTAAATATCTAATTTGATGTATCCCAATAGTATATCAACACAAGTGAGGAAAATTCAATGGGCCAAAATCTTAGCAAAGGCTAACTGAAGCTTTATGCTCCACCTACATACAGGGTTGGCTCATGGGAACATACTATCATACTAACACCCTGTAAGGAAATATGTGCCCGCTGTCCTCCTTCTACAGTTCTTATTTTAGTGGAGTAAACATAGGAACCATCACAGTGTATGCATATATTTAGATGCAATAAAATATTGTTATGCTGTTGGGAAGGAACTAAAAGTAAATAATAGACCTTATTAGTAACCAGTGTAAATGAGGCCTAACTCATGTTGATGTATATTTGAAAAAAGACTGTTCTTATACCATGTTGATGATATTATCTTGTTACAAAAATCATGACAATATCTATCATAATTCTACAATTACGTATCATTTTGAATTGACTTAAAGTTAGACTTATGTAATAATTAGTAAATTATAAATATACTAATGGTAGTTTTGTACATATTAGTAAAAGACTGGAGTAATTCCATGAAAGTAAATAAATGGCCACTTATATGCAAATTTTAATAAATTATATATGTAGTAGACTATTATGCAGATACAAAAATATGGTACTTGAAAAAGACAGGTAATGTAATTCTTACTCACTTTAAAAGTTGTTTCCTTACACTAATGAGCAGTATACATAAGAATGTGTTTTTTGAATTTGTAATAAAAAACAGAAATTTGGCACACATTTACACAAATAAATAATGAATATTAGAACTATATAGCTCTAAGTCCTACCTACAACAAAGCAGTTAATCTTATACATTTACTCCATCTTGGTAAGAGAAGCATAGTACTATTACAAATCAATATGCACATGGGAATAGGCATATAATTTATGAAATATTACAGATGATCCTACCATCTTACTTTATTAGTGTTTGTATATAAGACGGGAAGTGAGGTGGGAGGCTCTGATATGCACAGACTATAAACCATTAATACTATACGTGAGGAAACCAGATGGTTGAGCTGTGGGAGGGACAGAGTGGGAGAGCAATGAAAGAGATATCTTGATGGAGGGGGACATAATGGGGTAAGGGAGAAAGCTGGTGCTAGGGATATTCCTAGGTATACACAAGGATGACCCCAGATCAGACTCCTAGCAATAGTGGAGAGGGTGCCTGAACTGCCCTACCCCAGTAATCAGATTGGTGAATACCCTAACTGTCATCATAGAGCCTTCATCCAGTAACTGATGGAAGCAGCTACAGAAATCCAAAGCCAATCACCAGGCTGAGTTCTGGGAGTCCAGTCGAAGAAAGGCATCAAGATCATGATGGGGAAATCTATACAGACAACTGAACCAAGCTCATAGGAACTCATGAACTTTAGACTGACAGCTGTGGAACCTACATGGGACCGGACGAGGCCCTCTGCATATGAGAGACAGCAGTGTAGCTTGGTCTGTTTGAGGGGCCCCTGGCAGTGTAATCAGGATCTATCCATGGTGCATGAGCTGGCTTTCTAGAGCCCATTACCTATGGTTGGTCACCCTGCTCACCCTTGATGCAGGGGGAAGGGCTTGGTCCTGCCTCAACTGAATGTACCAGGCTTTGTTGACTCCCTCATTTTGGAGGAGAGGATGGGGGTTGAGTTGGAGAGGAGGCTGAAGGTGGAGCAAGAAGAAGGAAGAAAGGGAGATTTGTGGTTGGTATGTAAAATGAATAAAAAAAATTAAATAAAAAATATTATATGTTCCTTGGGCTGGAATTTAGCAAGCAGGGGAAATATAGGTTGTTTTGGAAACTTTCAGGGAATGCATACATTATTTGTAATTTAAATTATAATAAAATTGATTGCCAAAGAATGTGGCACTCACGTTACTTTGTATGAAAAATCCTACTAGCTAAAATATATATGTATGATGTCATCTCATTTTTTAAAGCAATTGCACATACATTTGTATCAATAAACTAGCTGTTGTTGATACATTTACAAGTCTTTGTGAGTACTGATTTTTGCTTTTGGTGAGTCTGTGAAAGATGAATTTCATATCAAAACTCTGTGAATGTGAGCCCATGTTTGGGGCATGTTCTTTTCATAGATCAATGTAGAAACACAGAAACAGGCAGTTGCACATTAAGAATCTGCACAGAAGTGGCACAAATCTCTTCTACTGAACATTTCATTAGGCAAAAGCGGTCAATGGCCAGATATGACAGTGGAGCAAGAAACTGCCCTTTTCTGTTGTTAGTTACTGCACACAGTGAGACAAAGGGGGAAATGCAATAATCTTATTTAATGGCATATCTCACATGCACAAAACAGTAATACAATGTGAAGCAGTTAAAATACTAACACAGACCTAGATAACAAAATTGAATAGATCTCAGGTTTCATTTTGCACATCCTTATAATTAAAATTTCCTGTAATTATTGTGCATTAATGTCAAAATGTCAGTTTTCCTGACTGATCCATGCAAACAACAGCCTCCTATTTACAGCTCCCCAGTCCCCTTGATCCAACTATATTTTTCTTCATAGAATTTATGTCTTCAGACTGCCTGGTTGTTGTTTAGCTATTTGTGTGTTTGTTTATTCCTGTATCTTTGAAGCTAGAATTTTAGCTGCCTGAGTATGGAACATTTCTCTGTTTCACTCATTGCTCTACTGAGAACAGTTTCTGTCATATAACAGGCACAAAACAAATATTTCTGAATAAAAGAAAAATAACACTGAGTGGCATTTAAACAGACATAATCAGTTGGGAGGCAAATTCTTTCATGCTGAATTGATTCCAGGCAGGGAATGATTGTGAAATAAATAATGCTATATTTCCTCATCCAATTCATCTCTCAAAACACAGAGGCAGCTTCCTCAAAGCAATGTGCCTTTTCTTTCTTTATGTTTTCCAGTTACTCAAAGGTTTTCTTTTCTCATACAGTCAGTGGTTGACTGACACTACTCCAAAGCATTTTGTCTCTCCTCCTGTTTGCTTTCTATGATCCCAATATGAGCCAGGAAATATCATGTAGTACCCCCATCTTCCTTTTAGGATTGACATATGCTCATCCGTTACTCTAGTTCACTCTCTGTAAACTCAGATTCTTGAGGACACTCAGACAAGGTTTTGAGAAGAAATTTTTACGAAATATGTCATTAAAATTAAGCTTATATCTTCCATAGTTCCAGAATGTGCTATGTGGGCAGCTGGGGGAAAAGAGCCATCAATAATCTGAACAGCTGTGAAACCTGTTGAACTACAATAATGACCAGCCTGTCAAGATATACTTGTGGGTACAATAGTGATACAAAAGTCATGGGGGCAAACAACACATTTTTTTATTGCTTTTGAGACCACCTCACAGGCTTTACAAGAGGAAACACATGCCTGTACCTTAAATCTGAACAAGAATCCATGGTTGAGGAACTCATAAGCCCCAGAGGTGACTCTATTACTATTATTCTGCTAAGTGGACATAGTATTAAACTGCTCTTTTAATTTGTATCTTTCTTCCCATACATCAGTAGACATCACAGACTACATCAAGTAGTGGATGGTAGTTAATGAAGAAACTCAAAACTGGTCAAGGTATAGCAAATAAATATCAGTGGACTAGTCATCCACACATATGGCAGCTATACCAACTACCACACTACAATATCCGTCCCCCATGCAAGGCTAATGGATCATTGTGGAAGAGAAGTACAAGG
>CABHPP010158849.1:0-12097 GCA_902168425.1 Peromyscus attwateri | reverse complement strand
ACACACACACACACACACACACACACACACACACACACACACACACAACTGGTATTCATTCATTTGAAAAACTGCTTGTTTGAAATAGGAACGTATTCGTGAGATTGGATAAGTCTCTGTCTGAGAAGTCAATGGTCCTTTCCATCACTGTGGGTCATATATCTGGACGGATAAATAACTACTCGTTTATCTAGGTCTCTCCTCCTTTTCCTGAACCCTTCCGAGCCACTCAGGCACAAGGGAAGGAGTGGAGTCCTGACCGCATGTCTTTGACCCATGGCAAACTGTCAATGTACCTGAGAAAGTCATGAAAGTCACATGAGGAGTGTTAGGGAAACTCATAGATGACACTGATTGTTCATTTGATTCATAGGGTGAAGGCCGGTAACATGAGAAACAACAGGGATGCGTGCAGGCAGAGGGAGGGGTCAGGGAGAGGGTCAGGGATTTGTGGAGAACCCTGGGAGGAAGGAGGTCCCAAGCTTAGAACAAGGTCCTAAGCTGGGGTCAAGGAGGATTAGTGACAAGTTGAAGATCAAGTCTGGGAAGAGAGTCACAGGAGAGGATTTACTGGCCGGGCGCAGAATGAGGATGAATTGAGGTTGGATGCTGAACCCACCACTTAGTAATAGCAGCGGGATTTTAAGGCAGCCTTAAAACATCTCTACTCTCATATCAAAAATGCCAAATCAGCCGGGCAGTGGTGGCACACGCCTTTAATCCCAGCACTCAGGAGGCAGAGGCAGGCGGATCTCTATGAGTTCGAGGCCAGCCTGGTCGACAGAGCGAGATCCAGGAAAGGCGCAAAGCTACACAGAGAAACCCTGTCTCGAAAAACCAAAAAAAAAAAAAAAAAAAAAAGCCAGATCAGCCTACCACATCAAATTGAACATCCACACTGCAGTCACTGTACTGCTTTCAACGCATGGGAAATTCCTCACTCCGCCCTCTGTGCTCCCTGCCCTGGGGTTCTGGTCCTCCTCGGCCTGAAAAAGGGCTTTCTCTCTCCATACCACCCAGTACTGGGTGGGGGCGGGGGTGAGCTCTCATACTGAATCCAATGGCTCTTCAATCTGATTCTCACATCATTTTAATTAAGCCCGGCCAAACACAGCTTCTCACACAGAATCATTCTTTTTAGCTCTGGGATTCCTCAAAAATCCAGTGCTTGCCAAGGAATGTTCTACAATAAACAGTGCTCCGGGGATTTCGTGGTACTTTTAGGCCTTTACTTGGTCCTCTCGGCCTTTCCTCTGGAGACAGGGACGGAGCTACAGAGCCAAGGTGACTGAAACTAACCACGCCATGCAGTTGGTTGGTGCCTCTTGAGCCGGGAGGGTGTGGGGTGGAAGCCATCTTCTGGGCCAAGTGCCGAGAGCCGTACAGAGAATCTTGAGGAGACCAGTGAAGAAAAGCCTCTTCTCCATCAAAGAAAATGAGCCTGAGTGAGAGATCTGGCTTGGAACCAGAGACATCCTGGTAAAAAAGAACAATGTGAAAACTAAAACAAAACCAACGGAAACTCTAACTCCAACCAATCACAGACTCCCAGACTATATATATATATATATATTTTAAAAAGCACTTAGTGAGGACATATTGACCTGGGATTGTCTTAGAGATATCTATGAACACTATATCTTCAAGATGGGTTCATGGTGATCATCAGTGCGGGGGGGGAGGGGGGATTGGGGGGAGAAAGGGAAAAAATGCTACAGTCAATTAAAAACCCACATTCTTTCCTAATAACTGAGCAAAAAGATGTTCCATGAAGCGAAGATGTCCAAGCAAGTGAAGAGATGCCAAGAGTTACTTCACACCATTTCCGCTGCTCCAAACATCGTCATACCATGCGAATCCCACTCCTTCTAAAGCTAAATGTCTTACATTTGGTTTTACACCCTAGGACGCAGTCAGACTGTGGGGCTGCTGTAATGAACATGGCGGCATGCCACAGAGCTCCCGTTCCGGTGCATGTGTTGCTCTAGCTGCAGCCTCTCCTGGGCTGCACCTCCTGGGAGTGTCCTATATCCCATGACTACCTTCTTCAGGCATGGGGGGGGAGGGGGGCTCTCTTCAGGCCTACCACCTCCACAGCTGCCCAGAGGTTGGCTGAGGCTCCAGTAAAACCTGCACGGTGGCGGCGGCTCCATTGTTCACTTCCTAATCCCTTTTCATCCCTCTCCCTGTGATCCAAGGCCACTCCCTACTCACTGACCTGAATGCTCATCAGATGATGTCCCGCCTGGGAAGGCGCTTCCTGGATACCCAACCTAAAGCAACTGGGTACCTTCTTCTCACCTTACTGAAGTCTGAAATGTGTGACTGAATTTTAGTTCAAGAGTCTACCCTAGGAATGACGTAGGGACACAAACAAAATAATTAGAGTATTTTTCTTCAGGGCTTATACATGGGGTGAGTTAGGAGAGAGAAAACAAATCCATAAACATGATATGTGATACACCAAGGGACTCAAGTATAAAACATTCATCCACTGAAGATCGGGAGAGGTGAGAGATGGAGTCCTTGGGGTCATCAAGCAAGGCTTTGTGAGAGAAACCGTATTTGAGCCAACTAAAAAGGTTTACATTTGTTATTGTCTGGCCATGACTCTCCTGTACAGATCAATCCTTTGGGTATTCAAATCCCTAAGTCCTTCAATCTCACCAGAATCCCCAAACTCACTTAATCTCACCTCTCCACAGCTACACTCCCATAATGACCCTATTTATTCCATGTTTGGCCAAATGTCTGGCAATCATTCCAATCCTTCCCTTATATATCATACACTATCATTCCTTTGCCTCTCCATAGTCCCAGTTTCCTGGAAAAATAATAATAATCACATGGAGTACCAGTCTCTACCTATTCTGTGACTATTCTCAAGATGCTGAACTTGACCAGAACAAAATAAACAACCATGCCAGTTGCTTACTTAAAATCTGTGACCAGAAGCCAGGCAGCGGTGGTGCATGCCTTTAATCCCACTGCTTGGGAGGCAGAGGCAGGTTAATGTCTTTGAGTTTCAGGCCAGCCTGGTCTACAAAGCGAGTTCCAGGACATCTAGGGCTGTTATACAGTGAAACCCTGTCTCGGGGGTGAAAAAAAAAATCCATGACCAGAAATTTTGCTATCACCTTTTGTGTTTACTAGAAGTCATATGTACTATCTGGGTCCGTTCACTCTCAGAACTGAGTATTTCCCTAATCTACAGTTCCTCACTTCACCCATCCTCACTCCCAAGTGATGGCCTTGACTTCTTCTTGCCAGTCCAATTAGACACCAATCTCTCCACATACGGACTAAATCCCATCTCCTCTGGTCTGCTATAGGGCATTGCTTTAACAAACACTACTCCTCCTACATCAAGTTTTCTGTCTTTGCTGGATATTGCTATGGGCTTACTGTCTCCACTAACTGTTGACATTTCTCCCTATTCGTAGAAAAACTTGCTGGAAGAGTTCTGTATTTGCACTGTGTCAGAGTCCTGTGCTTGAGGGCCACTTTTTTATTTTTTTTTTTTTTTTTAAGTGCTGGGGATTGAATGCAAGGCAAGTACTCTACCAACTGAATCATGTCCCCCAGGCTTTCTGTGAGTTCTGTTCTTAAGTCTATCCCTTCAGGCTTCCTATCCTCCATCTACTGAAACCGATCTTGTCAAGAATACCTAGGACCCGTACGTTGCTAAACCCAAAGGTCAGCTCTCAGTCTTCACCATTCTTGACTTACTGACCGCACCCAGCATAGCTATTGCTCCTCCCTGGGTGAAATTCTTCCATTTGCCTCCTAGGACACCACCTTCTTCCTCCCTCAGTCAGGAGATGGAATTTAGTGCATATGTAGAGAGACTGGCATCTAATGATACTGGTACGGGAAAATCAAGGCCACTACGTGGGGGTGAGGATGGGCGAGCTAAGGAACTGTAGTAGGGAAAAGGAAGAGTGTGAAATGCTCAGTCTGAGAGTGAACAGACCCAGACATCTTTCATGTCTCTTCCCTCTTAGTATCAAAGAGCACTGGGACTTGCTCCCTGGTTCTCTTCTTGTCTCTGCTAGTATCTATCCCTTTGATACCTATTCTGAATAGTGTGTGTGTGTGTGTGTGTGTGTGTGTGTGTGTGTTCTCACACCTCATCTCCAGACCAACATATCAGTTGGCAAATTAACACCTCCACACAGATGTTTAATCGACACCTCCCACACATGTGCGCGCGCGCGCGCGCGCGCACACACACACACACACACACACACACACACACGTATGTAACGCATGCCACAAGTTTTTAAAACAGACATCTCAGACATAATTGTCAAAAGTCATCTCCTTGGGCTGGGCAGTGGTGGCGCCCGCCTTTAATCCCAGCACTCAGGAGGCAGAGGCAGGCGGATCTCTGTGAGTTCAAGGCCAGCCTGGTCTACAGAGTGAGTTCCAGGAAAGGCGCAAAGCTACATAGAGAAACCCTGTCTCGAGAAGAAAAAAAAAAAAAAAAAAAGTCAGCTCCTTGTACTCCTGGAATTGCATTATCGATAATCTTCCCCCAGGTAAATTGAAGGCAACACTCTCCCTAGCAGTTACTCAGAGCAAAAGCCACTGACTGGGAGGTTCCTCCTTCGGTCTTCCCAGTCTCTACACAAAGACGGCCAGATGGGCAGAACAGTTACATTGTCAAACATTTTGAATACTTTTGATCGCCATCAGTCAAGCTGGTTTTATTTTGTATGGATGCACACTTCCCAGAGCCTTCTCCCTCTGCTTGTTCCAGCCTGAGCTGGATGCACGCTTGCCCTGAGGCTCACTTGCCTGCTGCTCACTTGGCTCTGATCACCTTTTACCTACTACCCTGGAGCCTCTCTCTCTCTTCTTTTCCAATACCTACAACCCCAGGACTTTATCTTCTGTGGTTTCCTGTTTTGTTTTGTTTTTTAACATTAATTTTTTGGAGCGAATTTAGATAACACTTCTAAAATGAAACACTGCATAAGAATGAAAACTACTGATATTTTACACATGTTTTAAAAAGGTCTTCATTCTGTGATTTCATGTGGCAAATGAATTTTTAAAAATTTCAAGGCATAATTATCATTGTTTTGTAGCTCCCAAGATTCCTATTGAGAAATCCAGTGTCATATTCATTCTTACTACTTTTTATATGACCTGGAATGATCCCACAAAAGAACTCATCATCATTTTATTTTGGGTTTTTTTTTCCTCCTTTCTAGAAAAGATATTTCCTTTACTTCAGAATCCTATGTTCTTAGTGCCTTTTTTGAAAACAGTATTTTTAATTTAAAATTTCCAAGATCTCTTTGCTATGATGTGATTACTCTGTTACTGAATACTCTGTTTTGTTTCGTGAATATAAATGCTCTCATCTCTAAGGATTTTTAAGTAGTGTCTATTTATCTTCTGCCCCCTGCTCTATTCTATTGCTTCCAACTTCATGTTTCAATTTGCATAATTAGTTTTTCTTGCTTTCTTCCCCCGTGGAAACTGTTCTCCAATATCTGGCCACACCTGGTGTTCATTTGTATTGAAGAACACAGTACTAAAATGTTCACTGGAGACACACATTGGTTGGCTCTACTGCAGTCATTTCAGAGCAATCTGGTGTCTATTCAACGTGCTCATGCAAGTTTGCCAAATGCCCCCCCCAACTTGGCATCCTTTACTGTGGCGTCTGCATTCTCTGGAGAAAGATCCTCTAGTCCTCTGTCTGCTGCCGGTTTCCTGGTCCTAGAGATGGAAGAAAGCCTGAAGACCTCACCGTTCTACATGAGGTTCATCTCATCTCCTGGATCTCCTGGGGACGACAAGCACATCCCCACCTCACACCCCTACCATCTCATTGTCCAAGACCAAGAGATGAAGAAGTCCACAGTCAAGGGACATGGACATGTAACTGGCCACAGTGGGAGCCACAGCAAAGGTACAAGATGTCAACATATGATGACTGTCCTGTAACTGGAAATGGGCAGGAAGGGCTGCAGAGACCTGGAACAGTAATTCTGTCTACTATTCAGACCACTTCCCACCACCACTTGCCTAATTTATGGTAGCTAAAGAGTGTACATCCCACAAATTCAGTTGAAATCAGCCGTAAATAAAACTGATACAGTTTGCATTCAAAATCAGCCCATTCTAAAAATTGCTCACATCACCACTTACCTCTAATAGAAAAGGTAATTCAGAGAAGGTGTACATTGACTCAAATAATTTAATGAGGATTCCCATTCAACAATCCAGTCTTTTCTATTTCTTTTCTTTTTGTTATTACAGGTACTACTATTACAATCATTGTTACTTTCGCCAGACAGGGTCTCACTATGTAGCCCTAGCTCACCTGGAACTTATTATGTAGTCCAGGATGGCCTCCAAGTGATGGCAATCCTCTTACCTCAGCCTCACAAGAGCTGGGATTACAGAAATATACCACAACGCCCACCTTGGCCCTTTCCATTTCTCATACCAAAAGCAGTGTGTGCTGTGTGGAAAGAAGGTCAAGTGGGTCACTAAGAGAAACATTTGTGCCCGGCAGAACTATGCCTTTAAGTCACACCTCGTTCATCCCATGTCTTTCTGTTAGAAATGTACATATAAAAAATTAAAATGGCACGTCTGCTTATGGATCCCCTCACTCATTGCTAGAGATAGGTACCAGTTCAAAGCAGGGCAGGGCAGGACAAAGGCATTATAGAAGGCCCAGAAAACAAAACAAAATGTGAAAAGGGTATTAGGAGGGTATAAACAATCCTTGCTTTCTTCAAGTTCTGCATAGCCAGCAAAAACAGAACCAAATATCTCTATTACTTCCATTACGAGATAAAACTTTTATTTCTTTACTCTCATTGTATCAAAGGCTAGATCTTTCATAATGCCCAGGGTAGCGGGGAAGCATTTGTTGCCTATGAACAAAGTTTTTGTATTCATTTTGCCGTGTTTACTGTTATGAACGGTATCAGAATAAAATGTCTTCATCTAGTTTAGCACTTTCCCCCAATACACCCTTAAGAGCACAGAGGCTGAAATAAAATCGGAGAGTCCCAGAAGCACTCTGAGTTTCAGGCATAACAAAAGCTCTGCTATGCTGTGTAAAACTAAGCCCTGATCTGCAGATGCAACAATAACACATTTCTGTCTTGTGTTTTTCATCTCAGTATATCTGAATTACCCACACGCTGGAGAGGATCCCCTGCAGCCCTCCTCAACTCCAGAGGCACCCTCTCCCCTCCTCCCCCGCAGAAGGTTGTGTGATGTGTCACGGCTGTGTAAACAAGGAGAAATAAGCACTGCTCACTGTAAAACACAATCTGCACACTTAAGCCTGCTCCATCCTTCCTTTTGCTTCATGATTTGCAAAGAAACGTTGTGCTCGGTTGAATATATATTCAAGTCTAAGATTTCAGTTAATGAACACACTGTCATCTATCTGTGAATTATTGCCCATGGTAGACATTTCAAAGCATGGGATCTTCCAAATACCACTCCTTTGATCTCATATTTTTAACAAATTATTTTAAAATGTACCCCAAAGTTTTGATTTCCAAATGACCTTCCCCTCCAAGGGTTCTAGAATTCACAGAGTTGCTGCTGAGCTTTCTTATTCTATTCTTTTTTTTTTTTTTGTCCTAGGAGTCAACAAAAAGAAAGCAGATACCTTCAAGGAATGGAGTTTCTTGTCTAAGGCACGAGCTAGCTCCAACATCATTGCGCACGGCACAGCTGAATCCGTGGCTCCCACAAACACTCTGCTGTTCCATCCAGGGAAATACTTGGAGTCGTAGTGGCAGGCAAGGACCAGGTGTCGTTTAGCTTCTGGGTTAAGAGTGCTGATGATATTCGAGAAGGTCCGGTACCCATAGGGCGTCTTACTCAAGAAGGTGTCGACTTCCACAACCCACTCAGCCTGAAGCCTCTGAATTCGCTGCATGATGTGCTGCTCAAAACAAACAGTTTTCACTGGTTAGCTGTGTCTCTATAAGCCTATGCGATGCCTTCTTTGGTTGTTCTTGGAAACAGTCACACTCTGTAGCCCAGGCCGGACTGAAACTAAGGCTGCCATTGAATTTATGTTCCTGCCTTATCATTCCAAACACTGGAATTACGGGTATACATGCTTTGCATGCTTACTGGCAGTAATAACATTGCTACTAGTTGTTATTTTAGCTAATAGCAATTTCTCATTGAAAGAAGAGGCCTATCTCCCTCACTTCTAACCTTTTGCCTACTTATCCAATCCCTTTCAGTTGTCAATATTTACCAACACTAGCAAGCTGATGTAGAACTTTCTACAGACTTCTCCTTGATTGCACAAACCTCACCACCATATGGGCACATATTTTTGAAAGAGGGAGGGGCATTATTTTGTAGGAAAAGCAACCTAATTTACAGAATATTCTACCCTTGTTTTATCCACTTAACAATTTATCACGGTCAGGGTCAAATCTACAGGTCAAGTGACAAATTCAGCTCAGCATTCCTTCCAATATTTGTAAGAAGCTGAGATACTCTGTTGAGAAATTAAGCATATCAAATCTACTTGCCTCCACTCGAAGGTCTCAAAGAATTACAAAAAGGCAGTTCTCTCTCTGTGTGTGTGTGTGTGTGTGTGTGTGTGTGTGTGTGTGTGTGTGCCGAGTGCACAGAATGTGCTCCAAGTCCTACAAATGCTTCCTGTGTAGGGAACACTAAGAGAAGATACTAGGACCCACCGGCTGAGGGTTGGAGAGAAAGTTCCCATAGCAACGGACAGCTGGGGATATGGTCAGGCCCTGCCTAAAGTAAGAATCAAATAAGCAGCTCTGACCCAAGCTTTCTCTCTGTATCCAAGGTAGGTCCAGACCTGAATCTCTCAGCATCACCTCGGGGCCACTTTATGCCTTCTGAGCAGCACAGTGACTGAGGCAGGAAGTGGAGAAAGGAACGCCATGCCAGGGACTCAAAGTGTCTTCCTTAAGAATCTAAAATGTACGGTATGACAAGTTACGGATGAGTTCATTACTAGTTCATCTTGCCTTTCCCCCATCCTTATGGCCTTTCCTTGGCCTCATTTCTCTCTTTGTATTTCTTCATTCCCCTCCAGTACTGTGTTCATCTTTGTAAGATGCCTTATTAAAAAAAAAAAAAAAAAAAAAAAAAACATTTTTAATCTTCAAACACAAATTAGCCATTATAAAAACTGGCAACTCATCCCACAATTACCATCTAGAAAGGAGGGACCTTGAGATAATGAACAAATAACTCACAATAGCTGGAAACAAATGGGAGTGAATTTTTTTCCTCCTAAGGAAATACAGGATTTTCTATTCTGGCCAAGTCTTGTGTGGCCGACAGCCTGCTGATGTAACATGACACACAGGCAAAAAGGACTTTGGACAAAGTAGAGCCGGAAGCCTCCAAGGAGAGGGGAACTTAAACAGAGGGGCGGAGGCTCTAGGGCATGCCATCGATCTTGAAAAAGCCAAATAAACAGACGGATCCCTTTGGTCTGTGCAATCGTGAAGTTAGTCTTTAACCTAAACAGCACTGTGCATCCCTCGCCTTCCTTTTCTCTACGGCTCTGCATGCTCTCTTCTCTCCAAGTCATCAAAAGAAACGTCTAAAACCTTCTCACAGCCAGCTTTCATATCGCACTGATTTTGTTATTCCCCACAGTTCCTATACGATGCTTTGCTCACAGTAGTCTATCATCCGGAATAGGCTGGCTGTAGCAGTAAATGTGGGTTAATGTCACGAGAACTATGTAAAAATCGCATGATATAGAACATTAGTTGTCTGACCAGAGAGAGAAATCACTGTGCATCTAAGTTTTTCCAAAGAAGATGAAAATGAGTTATCCCTAGACTTTGTTTGACTCCAGAACATCTGGTGTCCAGATGACAAACCACTCCATAAAATGGCTTCTGGACACCAATAGTAGCCTGAGAAACAAATTGGGATTTTAAAGTATCTGTTGAAGGTTATCTGTTAGCATTGTTCAGAAGCCTCTTCCAGAACCTCATTTCTCCTATCAGTTTCCCCTCCCTTGGCCCTGACACCTAACATCTATATGCATACTAACATCCACAAAAATGGTCAGCAAGAGCCCCAGATAGCTGTCCCTGAAGGAACCTTTCTGTATGCAACATAAATATTTTTAGCTGTCTTAGTAACTAAGATGAAATTAGGATACCAATACTTGTGATGTTTTCAGCTTTCAAATTTATTTAGTCTCCGAGTGTCTGCCAGAAGTCTCCGAAGGAGGTTCCCCAAACCACTGCTTTTATCGAGATAACCCTAAGGTTTAAACATCAGTGTCTCCCTGACTCCAAGGGATCAAAGGCTAGCCCTCCAAGAGTGATGAGGGGTGAGGACAGGACAGTCTCTTATCTGGCATTCTGATTCTGGGTGAGCCAATGGGGAAAGTCATTCTAGGTTAACATTAGTAAATGGTCTTAAGTCTAATTTAATTCAACTAAAATTCTAATTTTGAGGATCTGAGGAACTGTGACATCATTAGTAGGCCAGGATAGCTTGGAGGAAGTAGATTCTCCAGTACTTGCAGTAAGTCTGCAAATGTACAGTTGTCAGGGTTCTGACCCTGACATGGTAGAGATGTAGTTAACTTTTCTCTAGGTTCCTCCTCCCTACACAAGCTCTGGGGATCCAAACTGAAGACACTCCACACAGGGCCCTCCACAGCGGACGGTACACCAGCAGTAGGCATACTTTTCACTGAAGTTCAGTTTTGACTTCCCACACTCACTGTGACTCCCTGATTTCTTTGGTTCGTCTCTTTTTTTTTGGTTTTTTGAGACAGGGTTTCTCTGTGTTGCTTTGGTGCCTGTCCTGGATCTCGCTCTGTAGCCCAGGCTGGCCTCGAACTCACAGAGATCCGCCTGGCTCTGCCTCCTGAGTGCTGGGATTAAAGGCATGTGCTACCACCACCCGGCTGGATATTTACTTTTGAACATTCTTTTTTTTAATTTTTTATGTTGTGTATAAATGTGTCTGTGTGGGTGTCTGTGCATGTGAGGCCAGAGGGGTTGGGTTTCCCTAGAGCTGGAGTTATAAGCAGTTGCAAGCCACTCAGTGTGGGTGTTAGGAACCATATTTGATCCTTTGCAAGAGCAGTATGCTCTTAACTGCTGAGTCAGCTCTGCAGCCCCTGAATGTATGTCTTTTAAATCATAACAATACCTGTATATTCTATTTATGGCATATATTGCATAGAAGACAGAGCTTCAACAATGTTCACTATGTTTATGGCCTCCCTGAGTCCATAAACAAGGAGCTTGGGCCTCAAGTATACATATAGATATAAAGATATACCTGAGTGTAGACGGCCTTCTGAGTCAATAGCGCGAGAAAATGGAAAAGGTTGAATCAAGTTAGTGTCATAGACATGGGTTGTTTCCTAATGAGGAGCTGAGGACTTTGGAAAACAAGAATTTGGACCTTTTAAGAAAATTCTTGCCAGGCGGTGATGGCGCATGTCTTTAATGCCAACACTCAGGAGGCAGAGGCAGGTAAATCTCTGTGAGTTGGAGGCCAGTTTGGTCTACAGAGTGAGTTCCAGGACACCCAGGACTACACAGAGAAACCTTGTCTCAAAAAAACAAACAAACAAACAAACAAGCAAAACAAAACAAAAAAACCAAAAAGCCAAAAAGAAAGAAGGAGAAGAAAGAAAGAAGGAGAATCCTTAGGACATGGGCCTAGAGAAGACTGTGAGGTAAATATGTGAGGTAAATATGTATACCTCACTCTCCAGTGTGCCACCAGCTGATGCTATTGGGGTTCACTTATCCCAAACCTCCAGTTCTTATAGAAAATCAGGCAGATCTGAGTTCAAATTGCTAGTACACACTTAACTGCAAAAAGTACATCCTGGGAGAGTGAGGCAGGAGGACTACCTCAAGTTTAAGTCCAGCCTGGGCTACATGGGAGGTTCTAGGCCAGCCTGGATTGCAGATTAATACTGTGTATCAAAATATATATATATAAATAAAAAGAAAGGAAAGAAGGAAGTGAGGGAGGGAAGGATGGAAGTTGGCTATCATCATCATCATCACCATCATCATCATCATCCTGCAGTGTTCCTGAAGGCTTTAAGAACTGA
>CABHPP010158848.1:0-12094 GCA_902168425.1 Peromyscus attwateri | reverse complement strand
ACACACACACACACACACACACACACACACACACACACACACACACAACTGGTATTCATTCATTTGAAAAACTGCTTGTTTGAAATAGGAACGTATTCGTGAGATTGGATAAGTCTCTGTCTGAGAAGTCAATGGTCCTTTCCATCACTGTGGGTCATATATCTGGACGGATAAATAACTACTCGTTTATCTAGGTCTCTCCTCCTTTTCCTGAACCCTTCCGAGCCACTCAGGCACAAGGGAAGGAGTGGAGTCCTGACCGCATGTCTTTGACCCATGGCAAACTGTCAATGTACCTGAGAAAGTCATGAAAGTCACATGAGGAGTGTTAGGGAAACTCATAGATGACACTGATTGTTCATTTGATTCATAGGGTGAAGGCCGGTAACATGAGAAACAACAGGGATGCGTGCAGGCAGAGGGAGGGGTCAGGGAGAGGGTCAGGGATTTGTGGAGAACCCTGGGAGGAAGGAGGTCCCAAGCTTAGAACAAGGTCCTAAGCTGGGGTCAGTGAGGATTAGTGACAAGTTGAAGATCAAGTCTGGGAAGAGAGTCACAGGAGAGGATTTACTGGCCGGGCGCAGAATGAGGATGAATTGAGGTTGGATGCTGAACCCACCACTTAGTAATAGCAGCGGGATTTTAAGGCAGCCTTAAAACATCTCTACTCTCATATCAAAAATGCCAAATCAGCCGGGCAGTGGTGGCACACGCCTTTAATCCCAGCACTCAGGAGGCAGAGGCAGGCGGATCTCTATGAGTTCGAGGCCAGCCTGGTCGACAGAGCGAGATCCAGGAAAGGCGCAAAGCTACACAGAGAAACCCTGTCTCGAAAAACCAAAAAAAAAAAAAAAAAAAAAAGCCAGATCAGCCTACCACATCAAATTGAACATCCACACTGCAGTCACTGTACTGCTTTCAACGCATGGGAAATTCCTCACTCCGCCCTCTGTGCTCCCTGCCCTGGGGTTCTGGTCCTCCTCGGCCTGAAAAAGGGCTTTCTCTCTCCATACCACCCAGTACTGGGTGGGGGCGGGGGTGAGCTCTCATACTGAATCCAATGGCTCTTCAATCTGATTCTCACATCATTTTAATTAAGCCCGGCCAAACACAGCTTCTCACACAGAATCATTCTTTTTAGCTCTGGGATTCCTCAAAAATCCAGTGCTTGCCAAGGAATGTTCTACAATAAACAGTGCTCCGGGGATTTCGTGGTACTTTTAGGCCTTTACTTGGTCCTCTCGGCCTTTCCTCTGGAGACAGGGACGGAGCTACAGAGCCAAGGTGACTGAAACTAACCACGCCATGCAGTTGGTTGGTGCCTCTTGAGCCGGGAGGGTGTGGGGTGGAAGCCATCTTCTGGGCCAAGTGCCGAGAGCCGTACAGAGAATCTTGAGGAGACCAGTGAAGAAAAGCCTCTTCTCCATCAAAGAAAATGAGCCTGAGTGAGAGATCTGGCTTGGAACCAGAGACATCCTGGTAAAAAAGAACAATGTGAAAACTAAAACAAAACCAACGGAAACTCTAACTCCAACCAATCACAGACTCCCAGACTATATATATATATATATATTTTAAAAAGCACTTAGTGAGGACATATTGACCTGGGATTGTCTTAGAGATATCTATGAACACTATATCTTCAAGATGGGTTCATGGTGATCATCAGTGCGGGGGGGGAGGGGGGATTGGGGGGAGAAAGGGAAAAAATGCTACAGTCAATTAAAAACCCACATTCTTTCCTAATAACTGAGCAAAAAGATGTTCCATGAAGCGAAGATGTCCAAGCAAGTGAAGAGATGCCAAGAGTTACTTCACACCATTTCCGCTGCTCCAAACATCGTCATACCATGCGAATCCCACTCCTTCTAAAGCTAAATGTCTTACATTTGGTTTTACACCCTAGGACGCAGTCAGACTGTGGGGCTGCTGTAATGAACATGGCGGCATGCCACAGAGCTCCCGTTCCGGTGCATGTGTTGCTCTAGCTGCAGCCTCTCCTGGGCTGCACCTCCTGGGAGTGTCCTATATCCCATGACTACCTTCTTCAGGCATGGGGGGGGAGGGGGGCTCTCTTCAGGCCTACCACCTCCACAGCTGCCCAGAGGTTGGCTGAGGCTCCGGTAAAACCTGCACGGTGGCGGCGGCTCCATTGTTCACTTCCTAATCCCTTTTCATCCCTCTCCCTGTGATCCAAGGCCACTCCCTACTCACTGACCTGAATGCTCATCAGATGCTGTCCCGCCTGGGAAGGTGCTTCCTGGATACCCAACCTAAAGCAACTGGGTACCTTCTTCTCACCTTACTGAAGTCTGAAATGTGTGACTGAATTTTAGTTCAAGAGTCTACCCTAGGAATGACGTAGGGACACAAACAAAATAATTAGAGTATTTTTCTTCAGGGCTTATACATGGGGTGAGTTAGGAGAGAGAAAACAAATCCATAAACATGATATGTGATACACCAAGGGACTCAAGTATAAAACATTCATCCACTGAAGATCGGGAGAGGTGAGAGATGGAGTCCTTGGGGTCATCAAGCAAGGCTTTGTGAGAGAAACCGTATTTGAGCCAACTAAAAAGGTTTACATTTGTTATTGTCTGGCCATGACTCTCCTGTACAGATCAATCCTTTGGGTATTCAAATCCCTAAGTCCTTCAATCTCACCAGAATCCCCAAACTCACTTAATCTCACCTCTCCACAGCTACACTCCCATAATGACCCTATTTATTCCATGTTTGGCCAAATGTCTGGCAATCATTCCAATCCTTCCCTTATATATCATACACTATCATTCCTTTGCCTCTCCATAGTCCCAGTTTCCTGGAAAAATAATAATAATCACATGGAGTACCAGTCTCTACCTATTCTGTGACTATTCTCAAGATGCTGAACTTGACCAGAACAAAATAAACAACCATGCCAGTTGCTTACTTAAAATCTGTGACCAGAAGCCAGGCAGCGGTGGTGCATGCCTTTAATCCCACTGCTTGGGAGGCAGAGGCAGGTTAATGTCTTTGAGTTTCAGGCCAGCCTGGTCTACAAAGCGAGTTCCAGGACATCTAGGGCTGTTATACAGTGAAACCCTGTCTCGGGGGTGAAAAAAAAAATCCATGACCAGAAATTTTGCTATCACCTTTTGTGTTTACTAGAAGTCATATGTACTATCTGGGTCCGTTCACTCTCAGAAGTGAGTATTTCCCTAATCTACAGTTCCTCACTTCACCCATCCTCACTCCCAAGTGATGGCCTTGACTTCTTCTTGCCAGTCCAATTAGACACCAATCTCTCCACATACGGACTAAATCCCATCTCCTCTGGTCTGCTATAGGGCATTGCTTTAACAAACACTACTCCTCCTACATCAAGTTTTCTGTCTTTGCTGGATATTGCTATGGGCTTACTATCTCCACTAACTGTTGACATTTCTCCCTATTCGTAGAAAAACTTGCTGGAAGAGTTCTGTATTTGCACTGTGTCAGAGTCCTGTGCTTGAGGGCCACTTTTTTATTTTTTTTTTTTTTTTTAAGTGCTGGGGATTGAATGCAAGGCAAGTACTCTACCAACTGAATCATGTCCCCCCAGGCTTTCTGTGAGTTCTGTTCTTAAGTCTATCCCTTCAGGCTTCCTATCCTCCATCTACTGAAACCGATCTTGTCAAGAATACCTAGGACCCGTACGTTGCTAAACCCAAAGGTCAGCTCTCAGTCTTCACCATTCTTGACTTACTGACCGCACCCAGCATAGCTATTGCTCCTCCCTGGGTGAAATTCTTCCATTTGCCTCCTAGGACACCACCTTCTTCCTCCCTCAGTCAGGAGATGGAATTTAGTGCATATGTAGAGAGACTGGCATCTAATGATACTGGTACGGGAAAATCAAGGCCACTACGTGGGAGTGAGGATGGGCGAGCTAAGGAACTGTAGTAGGGAAAAGGAAGAATGTGAAATGCTCAGTCTGAGAGTGAACAGACCCAGACATCTTTCATGTCTCTTCCCTCTTAGTATCAAAGAGCACTGGGACTTGCTCCCTGGTTCTCTTCTTGTCTCTGCTAGTATCTATCCCTTTGATACCTATTCTGAATAGTGTGTGTGTGTGTGTGTGTGTGTGTTCTCACACCTCATCTCCAGACCAACATATCAGTTGGCAAATTAACACCTCCACACAGATGTTTAATCGACACCTCCCACACATGTGCGCGCGCGCGCGCGCGCGCACACACACACACACACACACACACACACACACGTATGTAACGCATGCCACAAGTTTTTAAAACAGACATCTCAGACATAATTGTCAAAAGTCATCTCCTTGGGCTGGGCAGTGGTGGCGCCCGCCTTTAATCCCAGCACTCAGGAGGCAGAGGCAGGCGGATCTCTGTGAGTTCAAGGCCAGCCTGGTCTACAGAGTGAGTTCCAGGAAAGGCGCAAAGCTACATAGAGAAACCCTGTCTCGAGAAGAAAAAAAAAAAAAAAAAAAGTCAGCTCCTTGTACTCCTGGAATTGCATTATCGATAATCTTCCCCCAGGTAAATTGAAGGCAACACTCTCCCTAGCAGTTACTCAGAGCAAAAGCCACTGACTGGGAGGTTCCTCCTTCGGTCTTCCCAGTCTCTACACAAAGACGGCCAGATGGGCAGAACAGTTACATTGTCAAACATTTTGAATACTTTTGATCGCCATCAGTCAAGCTGGTTTTATTTTGTATGGATGCACACTTCCCAGAGCCTTCTCCCTCTGCTTGTTCCAGCCTGAGCTGGATGCACGCTTGCCCTGAGGCTCACTTGCCTGCTGCTCACTTGGCTCTGATCACCTTTTACCTACTACCCTGGAGCCTCTCTCTCTCTTCTTTTCCAATACCTACAACCCCAGGACTTTATCTTCTGTGGTTTCCTGTTTTGTTTTGTTTTTTAACATTAATTTTTTGGAGCGAATTTAGATAACACTTCTAAAATGAAACACTGCATAAGAATGAAAACTACTGATATTTTACACATGTTTTAAAAAGGTCTTCATTCTGTGATTTCATGTGGCAAATGAATTTTTAAAAATTTCAAGGCATAATTATCATTGTTTTGTAGCTCCCAAGATTCCTATTGAGAAATCCAGTGTCATATTCATTCTTACTACTTTTTATATGACCTGGAATGATCCCACAAAAGAACTCATCATCATTTTATTTTGGGTTTTTTTTTCCTCCTTTCTAGAAAAGATATTTCCTTTACTTCAGAATCCTATGTTCTTAGTGCCTTTTTTGAAAACAGTATTTTTAATTTAAAATTTCCAAGATCTCTTTGCTATGATGTGATTACTCTGTTACTGAATACTCTGTTTTGTTTCGTGAATATAAATGCTCTCATCTCTAAGGATTTTTAAGTAGTGTCTATTTATCTTCTGCCCCCTGCTCTATTCTATTGCTTCCAACTTCATGTTTCAATTTGCATAATTAGTTTTTCTTGCTTTCTTCCCCCGTGGAAACTGTTCTCCAATATCTGGCCACACCTGGTGTTCATTTGTATTGAAGAACACAGTACTAAAATGTTCACTGGAGACACACATTGGTTGGCTCTACTGCAGTCATTTCAGAGCAATCTGGTGTCTATTCAACGTGCTCATGCAAGTTTGCCAAATGCCCCCCCCAACTTGGCATCCTTTACTGTGGCGTCTGCATTCTCTGGAGAAAGATCCTCTAGTCCTCTGTCTGCTGCCGGTTTCCTGGTCCTAGAGATGGAAGAAAGCCTGAAGACCTCACCGTTCTACATGAGGTTCATCTCATCTCCTGGATCTCCTGGGGACGACAAGCACATCCCCACCTCACACCCCTACCATCTCATTGTCCAAGACCAAGAGATGAAGAAGTCCACAGTCAAGGGACATGGACATGTAACTGGCCACAGTGGGAGCCACAGCAAAGGTACAAGATGTCAACATATGATGACTGTCCTGTAACTGGAAATGGGCAGGAAGGGCTGCAGAGACCTGGAACAGTAATTCTGTCTACTATTCAGACCACTTCCCACCACCACTTGCCTAATTTATGGTAGCTAAAGAGTGTACATCCCACAAATTCAGTTGAAATCAGCCGTAAATAAAACTGATACAGTTTGCATTCAAAATCAGCCCATTCTAAAAATTGCTCACATCACCACTTACCTCTAATAGAAAAGGTAATTCAGAGAAGGTGTACATTGACTCAAATAATTTAATGAGGATTCCCATTCAACAATCCAGTCTTTTCTATTTCTTTTCTTTTTGTTATTACAGGTACTACTATTACAATCATTGTTACTTTCGCCAGACAGGGTCTCACTATGTAGCCCTAGCTCACCTGGAACTTATTATGTAGTCCAGGATGGCCTCCAAGTGATGGCAATCCTCTTACCTCAGCCTCACAAGAGCTGGGATTACAGAAATATACCACAACGCCCACCTTGGCCCTTTCCATTTCTCATACCAAAAGCAGTGTGTGCTGTGTGGAAAGAAGGTCAAGTGGGTCACTAAGAGAAACATTTGTGCCCGGCAGAACTATGCCTTTAAGTCACACCTCGTTCATCCCATGTCTTTCTGTTAGAAATGTACATATAAAAAATTAAAATGGCACGTCTGCTTATGGATCCCCTCACTCATTGCTAGAGATAGGTACCAGTTCAAAGCAGGGCAGGGCAGGACAAAGGCATTATAGAAGGCCCAGAAAACAAAACAAAATGTGAAAAGGGTATTAGGAGGGTATAAACAATCCTTGCTTTCTTCAAGTTCTGCATAGCCAGCAAAAACAGAACCAAATATCTCTATTACTTCCATTACGAGATAAAACTTTTATTTCTTTACTCTCATTGTATCAAAGGCTAGATCTTTCATAATGCCCAGGGTAGCGGGGAAGCATTTGTTGCCTATGAACAAAGTTTTTGTATTCATTTTGCCGTGTTTACTGTTATGAACGGTATCAGAATAAAATGTCTTCATCTAGTTTAGCACTTTCCCCCAATACACCCTTAAGAGCACAGAGGCTGAAATAAAATCGGAGAGTCCCAGAAGCACTCTGAGTTTCAGGCATAACAAAAGCTCTGCTATGCTGTGTAAAACTAAGCCCTGATCTGCAGATGCAACAATAACACATTTCTGTCTTGTGTTTTTCATCTCAGTATATCTGAATTACCCACACGCTGGAGAGGATCCCCTGCAGCCCTCCTCAACTCCAGAGGCACCCTCTCCCCTCCTCCCCCGCAGAAGGTTGTGTGATGTGTCACGGCTGTGTAAACAAGGAGAAATAAGCACTGCTCACTGTAAAACACAATCTGCACACTTAAGCCTGCTCCATCCTTCCTTTTGCTTCATGATTTGCAAAGAAACGTTGTGCTCGGTTGAATATATATTCAAGTCTAAGATTTCAGTTAATGAACACACTGTCATCTATCTGTGAATTATTGCCCATGGTAGACATTTCAAAGCATGGGATCTTCCAAATACCACTCCTTTGATCTCATATTTTTAACAAATTATTTTAAAATGTACCCCAAAGTTTTGATTTCCAAATGACCTTCCCCTCCAAGGGTTCTAGAATTCACAGAGTTGCTGCTGAGCTTTCTTATTCTATTCTTTTTTTTTTTTTTGTCCTAGGAGTCAACAAAAAGAAAGCAGATACCTTCAAGGAATGGAGTTTCTTGTCTAAGGCACGAGCTAGCTCCAACATCATTGCGCACGGCACAGCTGAATCCGTGGCTCCCACAAACACTCTGCTGTTCCATCCAGGGAAATACTTGGAGTCGTAGTGGCAGGCAAGGACCAGGTGTCGTTTAGCTTCTGGGTTAAGAGTGCTGATGATATTCGAGAAGGTCCGGTACCCATAGGGCGTCTTACTCAAGAAGGTGTCGACTTCCACAACCCACTCAGCCTGAAGCCTCTGAATTCGCTGCATGATGTGCTGCTCAAAACAAACAGTTTTCACTGGTTAGCTGTGTCTCTATAAGCCTATGCGATGCCTTCTTTGGTTGTTCTTGGAAACAGTCACACTCTGTAGCCCAGGCCGGACTGAAACTAAGGCTGCCATTGAATTTATGTTCCTGCCTTATCATTCCAAACACTGGAATTACGGGTATACATGCTTTGCATGCTTACTGGCAGTAATAACATTGCTACTAGTTGTTATTTTAGCTAATAGCAATTTCTCATTGAAAGAAGAGGCCTATCTCCCTCACTTCTAACCTTTTGCCTACTTATCCAATCCCTTTCAGTTGTCAATATTTACCAACACTAGCAAGCTGATGTAGAACTTTCTACAGACTTCTCCTTGATTGCACAAACCTCACCACCATATGGGCACATATTTTTGAAAGAGGGAGGGGCATTATTTTGTAGGAAAAGCAACCTAATTTACAGAATATTCTACCCTTGTTTTATCCACTTAACAATTTATCACGGTCAGGGTCAAATCTACAGGTCAAGTGACAAATTCAGCTCAGCATTCCTTCCAATATTTGTAAGAAGCTGAGATACTCTGTTGAGAAATTAAGCATATCAAATCTACTTGCCTCCACTCGAAGGTCTCAAAGAATTACAAAAAGGCAGTTCTCTCTCTGTGTGTGTGTGTGTGTGTGTGTGTGTGTGTGTGTGTGTGTGTGCCGAGTGCACAGAATGTGCTCCAAGTCCTACAAATGCTTCCTGTGTAGGGAACACTAAGAGAAGATACTAGGACCCACTGGCTGAGGGTTGGAGAGAAAGTTCCCATAGCAACGGACAGCTGGGGATATGGTCAGGCCCTGCCTAAAGTAAGAATCAAATAAGCAGCTCTGACCCAAGCTTTCTCTCTGTATCCAAGGTAGGTCCAGACCTGAATCTCTCAGCATCACCTCGGGGCCACTTTATGCCTTCTGAGCAGCACAGTGACTGAGGCAGGAAGTGGAGAAAGGAACGCCATGCCAGGGACTCAAAGTGTCTTCCTTAAGAATCTAAAATGTACGGTATGACAAGTTACGGATGAGTTCACTACTAGTTCATCTTGCCTTTCCCCCATCCTTATGGCCTTTCCTTGGCCTCATTTCTCTCTTTGTATTTCTTCATTCCCCTCCAGTACTGTGTTCATCTTTGTAAGATGCCTTATTAAAAAAAAAAAAAAAAAAAAAAAAAACATTTTTAATCTTCAAACACAAATTAGCCATTATAAAAACTGGCAACTCATCCCACAATTACCATCTAGAAAGGAGGGACCTTGAGATAATGAACAAATAACTCACAATAGCTGGAAACAAATGGGAGTGAATTTTTTTCCTCCTAAGGAAATACAGGATTTTCTATTCTGGCCAAGTCTTGTGTGGCCGACAGCCTGCTGATGTAACATGACACACAGGCAAAAAGGACTTTGGACAAAGTAGAGCCGGAAGCCTCCAAGGAGAGGGGAACTTAAACAGAGGGGCGGAGGCTCTAGGGCATGCCATCGATCTTGAAAAAGCCAAATAAACAGACGGATCCCTTTGGTCTGTGCAATCGTGAAGTTAGTCTTTAACCTAAACAGCACTGTGCATCCCTCGCCTTCCTTTTCTCTACGGCTCTGCATGCTCTCTTCTCTCCAAGTCATCAAAAGAAACGTCTAAAACCTTCTCACAGCCAGCTTTCATATCGCACCGATTTTGTTATTCCCCACAGTTCCTATACGATGCTTTGCTCACAGTAGTCTATCATCCGGAATAGGCTGGCTGTAGCAGTAAATGTGGGTTAATGTCACGAGAACTATGTAAAAATCGCATGATATAGAACATTAGTTGTCTGACCAGAGAGAGAAATCACTGTGCATCTAAGTTTTTCCAAAGAAGATGAAAATGAGTTATCCCTAGACTTTGTTTGACTCCAGAACATCTGGTGTCCAGATGACAAACCACTCCATAAAATGGCTTCTGGACACCAATAGTAGCCTGAGAAACAAATTGGGATTTTAAAGTATCTGTTGAAGGTTATCTGTTAGCATTGTTCAGAAGCCTCTTCCAGAACCTCATTTCTCCTATCAGTTTCCCCTCCCTTGGCCCTGACACCTAACATCTATATGCATACTAACATCCACAAAAATGGTCAGCAAGAGCCCCAGATAGCTGTCCCTGAAGGAACCTTTCTGTATGCAACATAAATATTTTTAGCTGTCTTAGTAACTAAGATGAAATTAGGATACCAATACTTGTGATGTTTTCAGCTTTCAAATTTATTTAGTCTCCGAGTGTCTGCCAGAAGTCTCCGAAGGAGGTTCCCCAAACCACTGCTTTTATCGAGATAACCCTAAGGTTTAAACATCAGTGTCTCCCTGACTCCAAGGGATCAAAGGCTAGCCCTCCAAGAGTGATGAGGGGTGAGGACAGGACAGTCTCTTATCTGGCATTCTGATTCTGGGTGAGCCAATGGGGAAAGTCATTCTAGGTTAACATTAGTAAATGGTCTTAAGTCTAATTTAATTCAACTAAAATTCTAATTTTGAGGATCTGAGGAACTGTGACATCATTAGTAGGCCAGGATAGCTTGGAGGAAGTAGATTCTCCAGTACTTGCAGTAAGTCTGCAAATGTACAGTTGTCAGGGTTCTGACCCTGACATGGTAGAGATGTAGTTAACTTTTCTCTAGGTTCCTCCTCCCTACACAAGCTCTGGGGATCCAAACTGAAGACACTCCACACAGGGCCCTCCACAGCGGACGGTACACCAGCAGTAGGCATACTTTTCACTGAAGTTCAGTTTTGACTTCCCACACTCACTGTGACTCCCTGATTTCTTTGGTTCGTCTCTTTTTTTTGGTTTTTTGAGACAGGGTTTCTCTGTGTTGCTTTGGTGCCTGTCCTGGATCTCGCTCTGTAGCCCAGGCTGGCCTCGAACTCACAGAGATCCGCCTGGCTCTGCCTCTTGAGTGCTGGGATTAAAGGCATGTGCTACCACCACCCGGCTGGATATTTACTTTTGAACATTCTTTTTTTTAATTTTTTATGTTGTGTATAAATGTGTCTGTGTGGGTGTCTGTGCATGTGAGGCCAGAGGGGTTGGGTTTCCCTAGAGCTGGAGTTATAAGCAGTTGCAAGCCACTCAGTGTGGGTGTTAGGAACCATATTTGATCCTTTGCAAGAGCAGTATGCTCTTAACTGCTGAGTCAGCTCTGCAGCCCCTGAATGTATGTCTTTTAAATCATAACAATACCTGTATATTCTATTTATGGCATATATTGCATAGAAGACAGAGCTTCAACAATGTTCACTATGTTTATGGCCTCCCTGAGTCCATAAACAAGGAGCTTGGGCCTCAAGTATACATATAGATATAAAGATATACCTGAGTGTAGACGGCCTTCTGAGTCAATAGCGCGAGAAAATGGAAAAGGTTGAATCAAGTTAGTGTCATAGACATGGGTTGTTTCCTAATGAGGAGCTGAGGACTTTGGAAAACAAGAATTTGGACCTTTTAAGAAAATTCTTGCCAGGCGGTGATGGCGCATGTCTTTAATGCCAACACTCAGGAGGCAGAGGCAGGTAAATCTCTGTGAGTTGGAGGCCAGTTTGGTCTACAGAGTGAGTTCCAGGACACCCAGGACTACACAGAGAAACCTTGTCTCAAAAAAACAAACAAACAAACAAACAAACAAGCAAAACAAAACAAAAAAACCAAAAAGCCAAAAAGAAAGAAGGAGAAGAAAGAAAGAAGGAGAATCCTTAGGACATGGGCCTAGAGAAGACTGTGAGGTAAATATGTGAGGTAAATATGTATACCTCACTCTCCAGTGTGCCACCAGCTGATGCTATTGGGGTTCACTTATCC
The DNA here is from genome assembly GCA_902168425.1 of Peromyscus attwateri. NCBI lineage: Eukaryota > Metazoa > Chordata > Mammalia > Rodentia > Cricetidae > Peromyscus > Peromyscus attwateri. The sequence goes on along the minus strand of CABHPP010158848.1, from coordinate 314 downwards.
CAAACCTCCAGTTCTTATAGAAAATCAGGCAGATCTGAGTTCAAATTGCTAGTACACACTTAACTGCAAAAAGTACATCCTGGGAGAGTGAGGCAGGAGGACTACCTCAAGTTTAAGTCCAGCCTGGGCTACATGGGAGGTTCTAGGCCAGCCTGGATTGCAGATTAATACTGTGTATCAAAATATATATATATAAATAAAAAGAAAGGAAAGAAGGAAGTGAGGGAGGGAAGGATGGAAGTTGGCTATCATCATCATCATCACCATCATCATCATCATCATCCTGCAGTGTTCCTGAAGGCTTTAAGAACTGA
>CABHPP010158845.1:10046-30799 GCA_902168425.1 Peromyscus attwateri | reverse complement strand
ATGTGTCCACACTGTACACTGTTATTGATGTGTCCACACTGTACACTATTGATGTGTCCCACACTGTACACTGCTATTGATGTGTCCCCACACTGTACACTGCTATTGATGTGTCCTCACACTGTACACTGCTATGATGTATCCCCCACATTGCCTGATGTTTGTTTACTTTTGACATTTTACTTAACTACTCTTTGGGGGAGGGTGGCACACACATGTGTGTAGAAATCAAAGGACAACTTGCAAGAGTCAGTTCTGGCCTTCCACCAGGTTAAACCAATGACTAAATTCAGGCTTGGAGCATCTTTCTTCCTGATGTTCCAGTGTGAAAGAACTTGCAACCTCCCAACAACAGCTTCCTGATCATATCAGGTGCTTTTGAGAAACAGAAATTCGCATATTAGTGCCCCACGTACCATCTTACTTAGGGCACTGCTATTGGCTATTGATTCTCAAAATCGTTCTCCACAAGAGACTGGGAGAGAGCCCAGAATGGCAAACTAACACATTATTAGTCATTGATACTTTCCCCTCTAAACACATACCAACTGCAGGGTACTTTATTATAAGTACACACCAAAAAAGAGTACAACAGGCATGGAATGATGTGGTTAAAAGTAAGGACTCTGGAGCCAGACTCTGGGTTAAATCTTGGCTAGCTCTGGCAAGATCTTGGATGGCTGTACTAATCTGTAACATGCAGATATCTGTACTATCTGCCTCACAATGAGGGGCTTGGCTTAAGGTTCTGTCTACGTTATAAAACCCACACTGGGCCAGTGTGATGCCTTAGCAGGTGAAGGTACTCATCACCAAACCTGAGAACCTTAGTTCAGTCCGGGATGCACATGGTGGAAGAGGAGAACTGACCATCAAACACTGTCCTCTGACCTCTACATGTATACTGTGGACTGCATGCCCCACATACACACACATACAAAATAAATGAATGTTAAAAAAAAAAATTAAGTTAGCTGGGCAGTGGTGGGGCACATCTTTAATCCCAGCACTCAGGAGGCAGAGGCAGCAGATCTCTGTGAATCTGAGGCCAGCCTGATCCACATAGGGATCTAGGCTACCCAAGGCAAAATAATGAGAATCGAACTAAAAAACCAGAATACAATGTAAAGTGGTAACACAGTGTGACCTGGGGCATTATCACTGCACTCCACATTCTGACCACGGAGCTGCACTGGAGTAGATGTCTACACATTCAGAGACAATAGTACACACACTCACTTGGCTCTGTGGTTGTTTTTCATGTCTTCAAGAATGGAGAAGGTTGTGAGGGCACACCCACCATTGTCCAGAGACGCAGACTTTTCAATGAGATTGGTCACAAAGTCATCAAAGTGACAACCAACTTCCTTCAGAAACAGTGGCTTCAGTTCCTGAAGTTTTAAAAGAAATAAAGGAAAATGTCAGCACATGTTGGTGGGTCACTGACGTTTCTCTAAAGGGATCCCTTAAACAGAGCTGGTTCAGTAGAAAGCCACACTACACAAGTGAGTTCACAGGAGTAAAGGCAGAAGAAATAATTTCAATAGTTGACTTGTAGTTTCAGACATGGCTGCTGAAAACACAGTAGCAACACATACCCGATTAAGAATGTATACCTTCCACCTCCCCCCCTCCCGCCCCCGCCCCCAAGATGCTACGTAGACAAAGGACCTTGATCTTCCAGCCTTCACCTCCAAAGTGCTGGGATCAGTCACATGCCACCATGCCTGGTGATGTGACTTCTCTAAGTCCCAAGGATACCGAAGGAAAGCACCTGGGAAATGAGCGTCTACAGAGGACACTAACATCAAAGGTACATGATGGTAGAGAGGAGAGGCAGAGCAAGTGGGAGGCCACCTGGACCAAGACCCTGCCCCCAAGCACACGCGTGCGAGCACACACACACACACACCCCACACAGCAGATAAAAAAGAGAACACTCTTTTAATATTTTTATTTAGGAAACAAAAATCAATGTCTATATTATGTAATTACCAGTCTTTTTTTCCCTAAAAAAATCCCTTTGCAGCTGGGCAGTGGTGTAGCACACTTTTAATCCCAGCACTTGGAGGCAGAGCCAGGCGGATCTCTGTGAGTTCAAGGGCAGCCTGGTCTACAGAGTGAGTTCCAGGACAGGATCCAAAGCTATACAGGGAAACCTTGTCTTGAAAAACAAAACAAAACAAAACAACAACAACAACAAAAAAATCCCTTTGCCCCCAAGTTCCCACAACTTATATTCTAAACAGCTTTTTAAAAAAAATTTATCTTATTTTATGCGTTTTTGCCTGCATGTGTTTATATGCACCGTGCACATGCCTAGTGTCTGCGGAGATCAGAAGAGGGCATAAGAACCCCCACCCCCACCCCCCGAACTGGAGTTATGGATGGTTGTGAACTACCATGTGGGTGCTGGGAACCAAATCCCAGTCCTCTGCAAGAGCAACAAGTGCTCTTAACCACTGAGTCATCTCTCCAGCTCCCGCAATTTACATTTTAAAGCATGTCATTCTATATCATACCTATGTTTATATAATATTTATTCCTACCTCCATAACTATGTATTTAGCTAATCATAGAACATGAATAAAGGTGGTGGTGGTGGCAGTGGCGGCGGCGCATGCCTTTGATCCCAGCACTCGGAAGGCAGAGGCAGGTGGATCTCTGTGAGTTTGAAGCCAGCCTGGTCTACAGAATTAGTTCCAGGACACCCAGGGCTACACAAAGAAACCCTGTCTCGAAAAAAAAATATATATATATGAATATGTATGTGTACCTAGTTGTATATCTAAATATTGCTACACATATTCATAAAACATTTAAGTGTATACATATATATGTGTGTGTATATATATATAAAATCATATACAAATACATATGTAGAAGCATGTGAAGTGGTACACACATATAATATAAACACTCAGGAGGCAGAGGCAGGAGGATCCTCTGTCTCAAAAAACGTATAAATAAAAAGTATATACAACTGTTATTGTTTTGGGCCTCCAGCTGTTCTTAATATTTCAAGATAAATACTTGCAGCTTTTAAATATATTTATGTATTATGAATACATATGTATTTTTTTCAGGTTACAATACATTGAGGCAGAAGGAATGCTATGAGTTTGAGACCAGCCTGAGCTACATAGTGAGTTCTAGAACAGCCTGGGATGTTCTAGTGAGACCCTGCCTCAAATTAAAAATAAATAAATAAATAAATAAATAAATAAATAAATAAATAAATAAGAATAAGTAAATAAAATTAAATTAAAACCTAAAAATGCCTATGCATGTAATTGCAGGAAGGGTAGTGAGAATATGCTTATATGCTCTCATGGATGACTTGGTTGGAAAGACCAGCCTCTGCCTCAAGTGCTGGGATTAACGTCATGCGCCACCACACCTGGCTATGACCCAGCTCTCACTCCTCATCCACTGCTTGTCAGATGAATGTGGAGCCTTTGCTTCTGTCTAACGATGAGGAGGAACAGTGTCACACAGAAAGGACAGCTCTAAGGAACAAGACAACAGGGACAATGAGAGGACACAGGCACCAGTGGTGACAGTCAGTGGAAAACAGGCTTCAGGTTTTCTCTGACACCCCAAAGGGGCGCAAAGCATTTCAACAGGGTTTAACTCCAGCCTTTTATCCCCACTGAACTCAAATTTGCACACGGGTATTTCAGGAATCCAAGACAATCACTTAAATGCAGCCCCTTATATACAGCATTATAATTAGCGGCCCAATGCTCATGTCTTAATGTCTTCCTTTCTCTGAGGAACTAAAAGTCAACAGAAGCTGCAACCTGAGGGACTCAAGAAAACTGCCTTGATGAAGATCATGAAGTTTCTTTAAACTCCGTTCAAAAATCCTCATAGAGTCGACACTAGTGACTACTTAGACTGTCACTCCCTCTGTGAGAGGTAACAGAAAGAGACAGCTAATGGAGGGGGCTTCTCCTGCCTTCCAAGTAGTCCTAGCACATGAAATTGTTGTTATTTAGAATTCAAAATGTGAGCACAGTTAGTCCGAATAAGTCTGAGTAGTAACCTGAAGTGACATGGTGTTAGCTGGGGTTTTCCCACTGACTTGATCTCTCAAACCTGCATCTGTGACGCATTAACTTCACTCAGCCAATGGACCTCGAGGGATGGACAGAGGCTGAGGGGGACGAAGGACGGTGACTAGAAATGAAGGTGTTTATATAATCTAGGATTCACCCCAGCACTTGGGAGGCCAACACAGGATGATTGCTGGCTATTCTGTATGTTTCCAGGCCACCCAGAGCTACAGAATAAGACCCTGTTTCAAAAAAACAAAAAGCAAAGGAACGGGAATCCAGCAAACAAATGCACTGTGTTTTGGGGCTCACAGAAATGAACCTTCTATTTTCAACAAGCAGCTGAATCAGATCACCCAAAAGATTCCAAGAATGGGGAACAAAGATTCTGTGGTTAGGAACCTACATAAGAAAAGCACACATGCTCAGGGATGATGAGACAGATGCCCAGATAGGAATGGACGAACATTTTAGGCACAGATTTACAAACGCACTCAGATCCACAACTCAGAAAGCTGCTTTTCTAGAGAGCCTCCCAGGCAGATGCTACACCGGCCTGAGTACTTCAATGAGAAAAGCACAGAGTCATTTGTGGATGAATCGAATAATTCTTTCAAAGGCTGAAAAACTTCCAAGCAGGTTGGGAGAAGCAACACAGAGCAAACCAATCAGGGCACAGCTGTTTTCAAAACTCCACATGACTGAATCACAATTTCTTCAAAGATGGCTTTAAGGAAGATTGTGCTGACTCCACAAGGCCCCTAATCGTCTGGGAATTGTTTGGTTTCTCTGACTCAGTGCCTGGCTTAGCACAGAGAACCTTTCAACCTCACAGAAAGAGGCTGTGGCACAGAACAGAAACCGATCCTTCTAGACCAAAACAAGCAACCCAAGGAAGGGGGAGAGCGGGTTCCTAGTCGAATGTTCCACTGACTTCCGGGTCGCCCCTAGAACGACACTCCTCATTCTTTTCCTTCATTGTACTTAACTCCTTTTCAAAAGCTCTTATCTCTTCTTCCTGTTTGCCTTCCCAACTGATTTTCAATATCTTGGTCGGTTGGTTGGTTGATTTTTTTGTTCTCATTCTCTAGCCCAGACTGACTCAAATTGGAAGTGATCCTCCTGCCTCAGCCTCCTGAGTGCTGAGCTTACAGGCCATGGGCTACCACGCCTTGACAAGTACCACCTCTATTTGTACATTATGCATCCAGCCCTCATAAAAGTAACTTAAGTGACTTTGCAATTTCCAAACAACTGTGGAACCAGCCGGTACCAAAACTCCTACAACACGCCACCACTAGACTCATTCAATCTTTGTTATAAAGGATGCAGAAAGTGGTTATTTAAAAACAAAACAAAACACAACACCTCACCTTGACTTTTTTCCTGGAAGCTATGAAGGGAAAGGGACTAAAAAAATCACATGACCACTGTTTATTAGATGACTACATATGACAGATCTCTGTTGGGGGCTTGTATATATTATCCCTAGCCTTGAAAACAGGCAAGCATTACAATTCTTATTTTACACATGGGAAACCTAATGATTAAAAACTCAACTGAAGAGCTAGGGCTGTAGGCTTAGTGATAGATGCTTGCTTAGCTGAAGCAGGGCCCTGTGTTCCATCCCCAGCCTGAAGTTGGGCAGGGTTAGTTAGAAGAAGTGGGTAAAGTGTTGCAGAATATGTGTAACTATGTAAAGATGTGCTGCATTTGTTTAATTACGTAGATGTGTTGCTGTTTTTTACCTTGTCTGCCTAAGGCACCTGATTGGTCTAATAAAAAAGCTGAATGGCCAATAGTAAGGGAGGAGGTATAGGTGGAACTTCCAGGAAAGGAAAGAAGGAGGAGGAATTTAGGCTCAGGGAGAAAGAGACAGAGAGATGCCAGGGAGACTTGAGGGGTCAGCCAGCCAGACACAGAAGAAGCAGGAGAATAGGGCGTACAGAACTAAAGAAAGGTAAAAAGCCCAGAGGCAAAACATAGATAAATAGAAACAGGTCAAATTAAGTTAAAAGAGCTAGTGGGACAAGCCTAAGCTAAGGCTGAGCATTCTTAATTAATAATAAGTCTCCGTGTCTTTATTTGGGAGCTAGTTGGCCCAAAGAAAATTCTAACTACAGTAAAGTGGTGTGTGCGAAGTCCCAGAACTTGTCTACTGTCAAGTTGGGGGAAAATCTGGGTCCATACAACCTCAGACTTTATTATACTATATTGCTTTCCACCACACATTATCTGAAATATTTTCTACATATATAATTAGTACCATCAACAAAACAAAACAAACAAATAAAAGACATTTTAGGGAGGGGGAAAAAAGACCACAAAATAGCAATGTGTATGTGAGGCAGAGGTAGGTGGTAGGTGGATCTCTGTGACTGAGGTCAGCATGGTCTACATAGAGTTTCAGGATAGCCAGAGATACATAGAGAGACCCTGTCTTTAAAAAACAAAAGAAAAGAAAAGAAAAGAAAAGAAAAGAAAAGAAAAGAAAAGAAAAGAAAAGAAAAGAAAAGAAAAGAAAAGAAAAAAGTCAATGTATGGCATGTAGCTTGAAAACGGTAGGTAATCTAATAAGAAGGAAAGCTTTATTCAGGCTAAGTCAATCACAAGCATTTTGTTTGAGAGCAAAAGCCTAAATAAGGTGTTGCAGGCTGGACATGGTGGTACAGGACAGATATCCCAGTACTTAGAAAACTGGAGCAGGAAGTTTGCTTCCAGTCTGAGACCAGCCTAGGCTAACAGTTTGAGCTTCTGTATCAAGAAGGGGGCAGGGAGCAGCTGTGGATATAGGTTGGTTGGTAGAGCGCTTACCTAACATTCAGGAGGCCTGGGATTTGACCTCAGCACAGCATAAGCCAGACATGGTTTTGTAAGCCTGACATTCCAGTATTCAGAAGGTGGAGTCCAGGCAAGAGGATCAGAAATTCAAGTTCATTCTTGGCTACAAAGTGAGTTTAAGGCCTTCCTGAGATAGAGACCTTGTATTAAAATTCACACTGGGCTTTCACTCAATTTAGTCTACAATAGTCTTTTTTTTATTTATTATTTTTATTATATTTACAATTTTCTTAATAAATCTCATTTTAATCAGTCCACACTAAGCTGAAACATACTTAACCACTTTAATAATTTGTTTATTTGTATTTTATGTACATTGGTGTTTTGCCCGCATGCATGTCTGTTTGAGGGTGTCGGATCCCCTGGAACAGGAGTTACAGGCGTTGTGAGCTGCCATGTGGGTGGTGGGAATTGAACCCGGGTCCTTTGGAAGAGCAGTCAGTGCTCTTAACCACTGAGCCACCTCTCCAGCCCTACTTATCCACTTTAATCTTCCACTTAAATAGCCTATTCATCTTTATCTTCCAAATGTTTTGTTAGTTTATTAAAGACAAAGTTTTACTATGTAGCTGTGGTGATGTGAATGAAAATGGCCCTCCTAGGCTCATAGGGAATGGCACTAGTGGGAGGTGTGGCCTTGTTGGAAGTGTCACTGGGGGTGGGCTTTGAGGGCTTAGAAGCTCAAGCCAGGCCCAGTGTCGCTCTCTCTTCCTACTGCTGCTGATCCAGATGTAGAACTCTCGGCTCCTTCTCCAGCACCATGTCTGCCTGTACATCCCCACGCTTCCTGCTATGTTGACAATGGCTTAAACCTCTGAATCATAAGCCAGCTCCAGTTAAATGCTTTCCTTTATCAGAGTTGGTCATGGTATCTCTTCACAGCAACAGAAACCCTAAGACAGTAGCCCAGGCTAACCTTGAACCTGAAATGCTTCAGCCTAGTGAGTGCTGGATTACGGGTGTGCTGCAACACCCAGTTAATAAAGGATATATTTCACTTTCTCGTGTTCCTCCCCTACCTCTTTCACTTCATTAGTCTTTGCGAAAACCCTAGGATACTAGAAAAGCAGTAAAAATCTTTTCTTCATAGTTAACAAATGAGACATCCACACAAAGAACTATAATGAAAACACTTTAAGATCGCATTAAAACATATAATATGCAAGCACAAAATGTTAGGAATATGCAAACTTGCTGTGGGATGGTCTGTATGTCAAATTGCTCTGATTGGTCAATAAATAAAACACTGATTGGCCAGTGGCCAGGCAGGAAGTATAGGCGGGACTAACAGAGAGGAGAAGAAAGAGAACAGGAAGCTGAGTAAGAGAGTCACTGCCAGCCACAGCCATGACAAAAATCATGTAAAGATGCTGGTAAGCCACAAGCCACGTGGCAAGGTATAGATTTATAGAAATGGATTAATTTAAGCTATAAGAACAGTTAGTAAGAAGCCTGCCACGGCCATACAGTTTGTGAGCAATATAAGTCTCCGTGTTTACTTGGTTGGGTCTGAGCAGCTGTGGGACTGGCGGGTGACACAGATTTGTCCTGACTGTGGGCCAGGCAGGAAAACTCTAGCTACACAAACTAAACACACACACAGCAATGTGCATATACATGTCCATATATATTATATATGTGTGTATACACACACACACATACTCCCTATAGAGATAGATGCAAGCTCTGCACAGTCCATCTACGGGACCGTGTGTGTCAGGAAAGGGAAACAAGCCGTCAGGACGTAAATAAGCCAAATGTTATTTCCTGGTGGCGGGCATTTAGTCGGCAGCTATTACTTTTTTAGAATGCTTCTCTTAGGGGTTTTCTGCAATGAGCCAGTACCACATCTACAAAGAGAGAAAAGTGTGTAAGAAAATATATTCCTCCTGCTCATAAAGCCAATCGAGGTGGCAATATAACAAACAGATAAAATCTTAATTGTGGGCATTTTTTTCTCAGTAAAAGTAAGTTACATAAGCAGAAGAGATGCCAGAGCATCTTTCCTCACTGTGGTTGCTCTGTTGTTCGCACTGTTTTGAGATAGGGTCTCAAATGCCCAGGCCTCAGACTCGATACCTCACCCTCCTCCTCCACTTCGCAAGTGTACGTCATCACGCCCAGACCTCTTCTCATTTTTTGAAGTATTTTATCTAATGGAGATGAAGCTGATTTTTGTGTGGCAGTGATTACAGAGTTTCCTCTCCAGACTTGGCACATGCCATGAATACACTGACTGAGAGGTGGTGCCACAAAGATCAAGAGTTCAGCACAATCCTCAACCTCAGAGTGAGTTTGAGTCTAGCCAGGGTTACTCGAGACTGTTTCCAGAGGCAGGGGGATGAGGGGGAATGACAGGAAGGGAGGAAAGGGGGCGGAGATGTGAATTGTAAACATAGCCCAGTGTATCTATTCCAATTTCAAAGATATTAAATAGGACATGTGGAAAGTGTTCCTCAATCAGCGTCCTGCAAGTCATCATCCTTTGACTGTTTTGAGGTTTTGGTTTCATTAACCACAAAACAGATTAGAGCAATTGGTGACGTATTGTGGTTCATGCCTACAGTACCAGCACTTGGGAGGCAGAGGCAGGAGGACTGTCTCAAATCTCAAGCCAGTCTGGGCTAAAAGGTAAGATCCTGTCTCCAAAAAACAAAAACAAAAACAAACCCCCACAAAATAATAAGATAACATGGAGCACCTCAGCCGAGGTCTTCACGTCTAAAACTGGGGAAGTCCTTACCACGGACACAACCTCATAGGTCTTTAAGGTATCTAACAGAGCTGCTTTATCACCCACCTTGTACAGTGCATGAAGCCAGCCCAAGGACAGAGCGGCACGAGCAGGCAAACCAGCCAAATCCTGTTAGTCTGCACTAGCCCAACACATCTCCCCTGGTCCACGTGGACAGCTCTTTCATCTTTATCTGAAAGGCTGAACAGTCCCAAGGGCAGGAGCTTTCTAGTTCTTTTAAATGATGAAATGAAAAGACCAATGACCTGACTTTCCCAAGTCTCCAAGGTAGACTAGAGGCGTGAATCTATACATTTAAGTAAAACGAGAAAGTAAATTCCGAAGAATGTAGCCTGCGTTGCCAAATAGAAAGTGAGATTTGACCTTTGACTGGAAGCCCAGAGGTCAAAGAAAAATGGACAGTTTTGACAGAGGTGCTGGGGATCAAACCCACGGCTTCATGTGTGTTAGGAAGGCACTCTACCAACAAAACTACTATGCCCCTGCCCGCAACTGCCAATTCAAAGGCATTTAAATCAAGTCACAAGTTTATCAAACAGAGTGTAGAGGTTCATGTAGAACAAAGCACTACATAATAAATGCAGGGAAGCACTGCTGCAGGCCTGGAATCTTAGCTAAACAGGAGGCAGAAGGTCAAAGCTGAGGCCTGCCTGGGCTAGAGTTGAGTTCAAGGTCTCTAAACAAACAAACGTATCGGGCTAGGGATGATGCTCAGTATCATAGGAGAGAGCTGGCCTAGCATGTGTAAGGACCTAGGTTTTCTCTCCAGTACCTCAATCAATCAATCAATCAAATTATAGACTGAAAACTCAGGAGGACAAGATGGGGGGGGCACATATTGAAAGCAAGGATGGTAGGAAAACTGTGGTCAGCAGAATGAGCTAGAATTCGAGGACTATAGTGCATTATTTTGATTGGTGAAGGTATAAAGTTAAACAGGTAGAGAACTACACCAACAAGGGCATGAAACAGAGGAAAGAATACAATGTAAGCCCAACTTTCCAACTACATGTCCCCTTCCATTGCTCCCCAGGAGAGCATAATAACATCAAAGACCTGAGACACAGTGCAGGTTGTTACCTCCAAACCAGTGTTCAGGAAACATATCTCACAACAACCCTGAAGCCTTGTCCCGTACACATAATTAATACTGTGGGCCAAATTAATGCCCACCTTCTCCTCAGCTACTTCTTTATATCATTTATTACTTTCTCCTGATTCCAAATGACCACACCAGGGGATTTCCCATTTACTTATTCATTTATTAATACCGCGTGTATGGGCGTACAAGTGCCTCGGCACACCTGTGGAGGTCAGAGTTTACAACTTTAGAGAGTCAATTCCCGCCTTCCACCAGGTGGGTTCCAGGGACTGAATTCAGGTTGTCAGCCGGGACAGCAAGAGCCTTTACTCATTAAGGCATCTCACAAGTCCTAGAATTTGATGACTTTATTCACTAATAAATAAAACAGAAAAAAAAAGAAAATAAATAAATAAATAAATAGATCGGATACATGGAGTACTCTTTTTTAAAGCTATAAGCCAGGCATGGTAGCTCAGACTAGTAATTTCCTCACTCCGAGGCTTAGGGAGGGGGACTGTTTTGAGTTCAAGCCTAGCCCGGGCTACCTAGCAAAGGCTTGTCCCAAAATTACAGAACCAAACCCCAAAGTTAACTCTCCCCAGTTCTGTGCTCTTCCTGCCTCGCCCCCCACCTCCACTTTCCCTGCCACAATCTCTCCCCTGTGGATCAGGAATCTGTATGAAAAGGTTCCCACCACTTCAGCTTTTTCCTCTCTCTTACAGAAATCTTTTATCATACTTTTATAAACACTTAAGGAAAACAGATTTGCCCATTAGTCACCATGGTCCAGCCTGTGACACTAACTTGTATTGGGGCCAATCAGCAATGAGGCCAGCTTCATTCTCCTTTTATTTACTATTTTGTGTGGATGGGTGTTTTGCCTGCATGTATTTCTGTGCGGCACTTGGATGAAGTGTCATCAGAGGCCAGACAAGGCCGCTGGATCCCCTGGGACTGGAGTTACAGGGCGCTGGGGCTCAAACTCTGAAGAGCAGCCAGTGCTCCTACCCACCAAGCCATCACTCTAGGCCCCAACTTCATCCTGAAGTCAACTCGGTTGAAATACAGCACCTGGTGATCTTTTTTAAAGACTTATTTTTATTTTTTAAGCATGTGTGTACAGACATGTTTGTATGTGTATCACATGTGTGTCGGTGGAGACCAGAAGAGGGAGTCAGATCTCCCTGGAGCTAGAGAAGTTAGAGGTGTTGTAGGTTGCCTGATCTAAGTGCTGGGAACCGAACTTGGGTCCTCTGCAAGAACAAGTGCTCTTAAGCACTGACCCATCCCCCCAGCTCCACATTTTTGAGACAAGGTCTGCTATGTAGCTCAGGCTGGTCTTGAAGTCATAGCAATCCTTCTGTCTCAGCCTCTTAATTCCCGGGATTACAGATTATAGGCATGAATGTGCCTCCCACCTAAGCTAATAAGTCTTTAAACATGTCTTTATATTGGAGCGATGAAGTACTAGTTAGAAAAGACAATGTTTGGACTGCTGCGGGCCGTAGGAATATATCATAAGAACTCAGCTAGTTATGGCAAAGTCACTACCTAGAGGGATCAGGGAATTCCTTTAGAGGAAGCCAAATCCCAAGGAGTTTTTGGTGTTACTTGGCTTGTTATATATCAGCTGTCTTCTGTTATGAAAATCATGTGTGCCTTCATAGTTTTCCCAATTGACTTTTCCCTAAGAAGGGCTGACAGTGTGGACTGATCACTCTCTGGTCATACACATTCCAGGTATTTGGAGAACAGCCTCAGGAAAGGCTTTCTCTGGAATCAGATTATCTCCCTTAGACACTTTCAAGGACTACAGGAAACACCACCCAGGTGGGCGCCCAACTTCCGAGGATAACAATGATAACAGCCCACCTGCAAGTCTCCTGACTTAAATTCTACAAGGAGACACCGCCCAGGTGGGCTTCCAACTTTCAAGGACTAACAGTGATAGCAGCCCACACACAAGTCTCCTAACAAGGTAAATTCCACAAGGGGACACCGCCTAGGTCAGGTGGACATTAAGTCATAGCTTTATACAATTTATCTCAGGCCCTTTCTTACAGCCTTGCTACTTTAGACCTCTAACTCTTCACCTGACCACTTCTAGGAATATTTAGATTTATAACATTTTCTACCAAACACATTTTAGACTATAGTTGTGCACATAAGATCCCTCTTAGATATTACCCGAACTTAATCTTTAGTCAATTCATTAGTCACTTCCCCTTTGGGTTGCAAATGGTAATTAACAACTATTGCCCCTTTTTGTGATTCTTATCACCCCTCCATCTGATCCTGATAGCAGACAATCACTGCCTGAGGAAGTTCAGGCTGGGTGTCCTGGGTGGAGGGGAAGATTGTGATTTTGGGGGGATATATAACTGTAAAGGAAGGGACGAGGGAGGATTAAAGCGAATGGACCAAAGAACTCTTCCTGCGTAGATTGATTCGCTGACCTTAAGAATAGATTCTCAGCTGGTTGATAGATTCTTCCCCGGACCCTGGAAAGGAGACTATTAGGGGCTGGACCCCCATAGTCTCCAACACTGGACCAGCAAGATGGCTCAGCAGGTAAAGGCTCCTGTTACCACACCTGAAAACCCGAGTTCAATCCCTGGGGCCCACGTGATGGAAGGAGGGAACAATGTCACAGCTGTCCTCTGACCGCCCTCCACACTCATGTGTGACACTCCCACATCCCACACACAAACACAACTTTTTTAAATACCACTTTATAAAGCAGTTCAATAGACATCACAAATACACTTAGAGTACGTTGTGTGGAGAAAACTCTATTAATGTTAAGCAAATAAGTTCTTTACTAATATTTCCAGGGATAGCATCGCCCATTCTAGGGTCAAGAAAGTACTGTATGTCAAACAAGTTACATGAAGGGGAAACATCCCCTTGGCCTTTAAAGGTAACTAGAAAACTAAAACAGGTCTTGGATACTGATTATATCTTCAATTTTGCCAGTGAACTTTGATAGTGATCTCACTGGGGAAGGGGAAAGTTTAACACAATCAAATTAAAATCAGGTATTTTTAGAATTTAAAGGCACTGCCAAACCTCTAAGGTTCATAAGACAGTCCATCCACATTTAAAATGGCTCCACACTAGTTTTTAAAATTACTTCTGCTTCCCTGACAGGTAATTAGCTTCTAGATTCAGAACATTTAATGGAAGCAGATGTAGCAGGAACTACGGCAGGTGTTTTCACGAAGCACTCACATCTACATCAGCTGTTTGTGGAGTTCATGCACTACTGTAAAGATTTGCTTATAAAAGCCGGACGATGCCACCGATGGATGGAACCAGAGAGAAGGGCAACGTGCATTCTTACGTGAGATGACAGTGACAGATCTTATTTCCTGTTCCATAGCCAAAAGTCCATAAGAAAGTCAAATAATTCTTTTTGTTTGTTTGTTTGGTTGGTTGGTTGGTTTTTTTCAAGACAGGGTTTCTCTGTGTAGTTTTGGTGCCTGTCCTGGATCTCACTCTGTAGACCAGGCTGGCCTCGAACTCACAGAGATCCGCCTGGCTCTGCCTCCCGAGTGCTGGGATTAAAGGTGCGCACCACCACCGCCCAGCAAGGCAAATAATTCTTAAACAAGTGGGACGAGGTGGCACGCACTTGCAATCCCGGAACTGGGAGATGGAGGTAGGGGAAACTACAGTTCCCAGCCAGTCTGGACTAGACAGGGAGTCTCAGAAAATTAAAAATACATTGAAACAAAAATGGGGCTGAGCCAGTGAGATGGCTCAGCTGGTCAAGGTGCTTGATGCTAAGCCTGACGACCTGAGTTCAATCCCTGGGACCCACATGGGAATGGAGAAAAGCGACTCTGGCATGTTGCTATCCGACCTCCATCTATGTGCCCAGCACAAACACCCAGTAACAGTAACAAAATAAAATAAAGAGCAGAGGGTGAGGGTCAGGAGTTCCAGGTCAGCCCTGGGCTTCATGAGAACCTGTCAAAATAATAATAATAATAATAATAATAATAATAATAAAATAAAATAAAAAATAAAAACCTAACTAAATAAATGAAGACTTTAAACTGTTACTTTACCTACCTCCGCCTCTGCGGCCAACTGCCTCTTCTTGGCTATCAACTGTTTCATGGTAATGCGACCTAAGGAAAAGAAAAATAACCGAATGTTTAAAACGGAGCTTTACGTTGACTCTCAAGCAGCAATAAACCATGAAGTGGAAAGCAAACAAACATGAAGATGAATGCATACACTCGGTGCACAACCCAACAGTGCCCTTTAGGAGGAAGCACGAGCAATCTAAGCCGCTCACAAACACAGTTACGGGTTCACTTCCGGCAATGGGAGAAATCGGGTCCCAGAACAGATCTTCACTTGAGACTCTGAAGATACTGAGTAAAGTATTAAGGATGAAAAAACTTATTCTTGAGGCTTATTGCTGGGGATGGAGGGTTTAAGGCTCTGTGGTTAAGAGTGCTTGCTGCTCTTGCAAAGGACCCAAGCTAGTTCCCAAGACCCAAGTCAGGCTGCTCACAAGCGTCTGTCCTTTCTCCAGGGCATCCAACACCCTCTTCTAGCCTCCCAGGGCACCTGCACTCACATGTGCATATACACTCATACATAAACACAATTAAGTTTTTTTAAAAAAATCTTAAAAAGACTCATTGCAAAGCTGGTCCAAATCCACAGGAACAAACGACAGAATGAAGCTAGAACCCTAAGGAATATGTGACAGGCACATGGATTCTTGCCAAATGCTAGGAAACTGTCGCACACTGGCTGCTACACATCATGGGGTCCTCTCACAGAACAGCACCCAGCCCTACAGAATGGGGAAACCTAGGGCCTGTGACAGCTAAGAACCCATATAACCACATCCTCGGGGTCCTGAACAACACAGAAGGGAACAAAAAGGAAACGTGTCTGTCTCTACTTCAAAGACAGGACAGTCTCCCTGAAAACTTGCAACACTTCAGTGGATTTCACAACCTAAACTTTTGTTATCTCAAAAACCTTAAAGTGTGTTTATTTGAAAGTCAATTCAAGCTGTGTCCCCAGACTGCCAACAGATAAGTACAATGCCTCCCTGGAAGGTCACAGAATCAGCCAAGGCCTTCAACAATTCTAACAGATAAAGAGTTCCAAGAACAAAGGAGAAGCTCCGGGTTACAGACCTAAAACATTTGAGATATCAAAACCACAAGAGAAGCAGCAGGGGCAAATCGAAGGGACGAGGGTCAGAAAACTAAAGCACTGTCATGTAAATAATTTACTTATTTAGACTGGGCTTCACTGTGTACCCCTGACTGGCCTGGAACCCACTATGTAGACTGACTGGGTGGGTCTGCCACCTGCCTCTGCCTCCTGAGTGCTAGGATTAAAGGTAAGAGCTCCTGGGCAGCCATGAATACAAAGAGACTGCCTCAGGAAAAAAAGAGAGAGAGAGAGAGAGAGAGAGAGAGAGAGAGAGAGAGAGAGAGAGAGAGAGGAGAAAGAAAAGAAAATTAGGCTTGGGATGTTTATCCTTCATGAATAAGTGTTAGCTAACATTGATAAACCTACCACATTTGACAGACACATCTAAAGACTGTTCCTAGGCTGTACTAAATCGGTTGTTGTACCTGTCTAGGAAAAATTCTTTTGGTCAGTGAGACAGATCACAGGTAAAATGTCTGCCTGCCACCAGGCTTGAGGACCAGAGTTCAATCCCCGGACCCAAGTGCTAGAAGGAAAGAATCGACTCCTGAAAGTTTCCTGACCCTGAGGTTTTACACACACACACACACACACACACACACACACACACACACATACACACACACACAATCTACAGCCTATTCTTTGAGGTATCAAAAATCTCTCTGTTCCACCTTTTCTTTCTGACTTTCACCAGAGCTCTTCCCTAGGACAATCCTGTATTTTACGACCATGTCAGACCTCAGGGGACAGCCACGCTGTGACACAGGTGACATCAGTGTATCCGTCCCAAACCCACCCTGTATACATAAAACTCTTCCTTTAGACTCTTAGAACAAGTTCACAAAGGGATCACAATACCCAGAAGGCCTACAGGAGCACAGAGTGGGTGTGTGTGTGTGTGTGTGTGTGTGTGTGTGTAAGGAACTATGACAGAGTCAATATTTGAGCTAAGAAACTGGGAGTATATAGTTCAGTGGTAGAATGCTTGGGCTAAGACCCTGAGTTAGACCCCTCCTAGCAATGCAAATAAAATAAAATAAAATAAATCATATCACCATAAATGGTATATATATACATGTATATATTGTATATTTTTATTATATGAATATAATTACATGTATGTCATGTATATAAGTATAGATAGATAGAATTGAGTCTCAAATGATAAAGAAAAATGGTGGTAAGTATATACTAAAAATATTCTTCCAGCAAAAAAGAAAACAGCATAAAGACTTGTTAGATTCCCAGGAATTTAACCTGGATCAAATGCAAGTTCTCATTGTTTTACAATATTGTATTTAATATGATTTTTGCCAAAAGGCAGGTATTATACTTATTTTCTAGGTTACCAGTTGCATGGTAAATCAGTGCTATCCAAGGTGATACTCATTAACTATATAGCCCAGGTTGGCCTCAAATTCACAGTAATCCTCCTGCCTCAGTCTGGATTACTGATACAGGCCATAATGCCCAACTAAGTAACTTTGTTTTGTTTTCAAACAGTAGCTTACATAGCCCAGGTTAGTCTTGAACTCCTGATCTGCCTGTATACAGCTCACCGAGTCTGGGATTATAGATGATGACACCATACCCTGTTTAATAAAGCTTCTTAAAAGTTATAAAATGAAGGCTGGGCAGTGGTGGCACAAGCCTTTAGTCCCAGTACTTGGGAGGCAGAGGCAGATCTGTGAGTTCAAGAACCCTGTCTCAAAACAAAACCAAAAGTTACAAAATAAGAAAGACTTCTAGGTAAGTTGGCAGGCTGGAATTTGCTTCTGTGACACAGTATCAAAATAAGATAAAAAACAGGAGAGGGGGGCACTGCAGAGATGGCTCAGTGGTTAAGAGCACTTGACTACTCTTTCAGAGGTCCTGAGTTCAAGTCCCAGCACCTACATGGTGTCTCACAACCACCTATAATGGGATCTGATTCCTTGATTCCTTCTTCTGATGCGCATGAAGACATGAATAAATAAATCTTTAAAAAAGAAAAACACAGACTCTATTCTAGAAAGGAAGAGTGTCAGAAATCCTTCAAGTATGGTAGTCAGCTGGCAAATGCAGAGTCACAGGAGGTGTGGCTGGGTGGTGGCTACCCCTCATCCAGAAGGTAAACCAGGAAGCCTGGTGAGAAGAAACCTGCAGGCAGCCGACCCACAGGCCGGGGCCAGCTCTCACAAGCCTCAAACCCATCTACTGGCCTTGCTGAAACTGTCTCTGAAAGGACTGGTCAGCAGCTGAGAAGTGCAACCCCATGTGAACCTGGGGTGGAGCGCCATCTTAAAACCAAGCTGAGGGGCCTCCAGCCTGGTCTACAGAGTGAGATCCAGGACAGGCACCAAAACTACACAGAGAAATCCTGTAGTAGTAGTAGTAGTAGTAGTAGTAGTAGTAGTAGTAGTAGTAGAAGAAGAAGAAGAAGAGGAAGAAGAGGAAGAAGAGGAAGAAGAGGAAGAAGAGGAAGAAGAGGAAGAAAGAATCATTTGAAAGCCATCTCCATGTCTACAGGATAGTTAAGCTTAGGAATCTTGAGAGAGTAGGGGGTTTTTTTGTTTTGTTTTTTGTTTGTTTTGTGTGTGTGTGTGTTTTGAGACAAAGTCTCAGTTATCTGAGGCTAGCTCAAATTTGCTATGTAGATGAAACTAGCCTTGAACTCCCTCCCAGTTCTCCTGTCCCCACCTCCGTTGGCAATTGCACTCACACATGCACATATATCCATACATACATACATACATACACACACACACACACACACACACACACACACAAGTTAATCTTAAAAATAAAAATTTCAGCACAATTAAATTTTTCTATAAAGGTTGCTGACATAGAGTATGTCCCTTGAAGAGACCATTCCAGTAAGAATGTTCAAACAGTCAGGGTGGTCACACATGACTTTAATCCCAGGGCTTGGAAGACAGAGGCAGGCAGCTCTACATAGCTCTACACAGAATTCCAGGACAGCCAGGGCTACAAAGAAACCTTGTCTTGGAAAACCAGTAAAGGCTTCTTCAAAGAGCACCAGGTCACGCTTAGGACCATAGGTGCCTTTCCTAGATGTAAGTATGCAATTTTCTGGTGCTCTCCAAAACAAGAATGTGAAACTTATTCACAGTGAGAACAGGTCTTCACTCCTTGAGCAACCTTTATGACCAGTGGTTTTACTTATCAGATTGTAACCATACCTAAGGCACCTCGGGAAACCGCATGATCTCATTTACTGGAAAAGAGGAGGGAAAAGTGCCTAAGAAACTCTCTGAAGGACATCAGCCTGAGATCACAGATAAGGATATAAGAAGCTCTTGAGAAGCCCACAGCACCCTCAGGTGTGTGAGACCCTCTCCCTGAGTAGCCCTCTCTGGGTATTTGCTTTTGAGACAGTCTCATTGTGTAACCCTGGCTAGCCTCCCTGCCTCTATCTCATACTGTTTTTATTTTAGATTTATTTTATGTCTTGCCTGCATGTATATCTGTGCACTGTTCAAATGTATGCCTGTGCACTATGCACATGTATGTTTGTGCACTGTGTATGTTTCTGTGCACTGTGCGGGTGTGTCTGTGCACTAGCTCAAGTACATCTGTGCACTGTGCATGTGTATGTTTGTGCATTATGCGAGTGTGTCTGTGCAGTGTGGTGCACCTGGCACCTGAGGAAGTCAGAAGAGTCAGATTCCCTAGAACTGGGGTTAGGATGGTCGAAAGCCATTGTGAGGAGCTGGGAACTAAACCCAGGTCCTATGCAAGAGCGGGGAGCATTCTCAAACATTCAGCCATCTCAGCTCCTCCAGAACTATTATTATCTTTCTGGTGGTTTGAGACAATGGGCTCACTGTGGCTTCACAGAGATCCACCTGTTTCTGCCTCCTGAGTGCTGGGATTAAAGGCAGTGCCGCTATACCTGTGGAATTATACTGGTGAAGTTTAATGAAGTCAGGCATTTGACCACAAAGCCCAATCAGTACCATCTACAGGCTCTTTCATCCTTCACACCTTGGGACGCCCAGGAGGAGATTCTGACTCAGAGTTCAGGCTGCTGTATTGGAGAGTTTCTTCATTCAGGGGTGATTCTCATTCACATCCAAATGATATGTGCCACACTAAAAGCCATGTCTCAAGCTGGCTACGATACTGCACACCCATGATCCCAGCCCTCGGGAGGTAGAGGCAGGAGGATTAAAAGCTCAAGGCCAATTTCAAGTACATAACAAGTTACAGCCCAACCTGGGCTACATAAGACCCTGTCTGGGGGGGGGTGGGGGGAAGCAACTAACTAAATAAAAGCTGTATCTCAAATGAGAACCTGTATATGAACCACCAAGAATCCTATTAAAAAGGAATTTTTACTCAGTGCATGTGAGGTGAAGCAACCAGCTCCTAGGTTGGCCTGGCTGTTCAGCCACAGCAAAAGGCCTTCAAGCCCTTGAAATTCCAAGGTCACAGCTTACTCATCCAGATTCCACAGATGTTAAAGTGGAGAAACACACTTAATTTTCCAGTCAGCGTTACACCTTCACCAAGACAAGGAGGGTGCTGCACTTCTTAATTTAAGCTAAACAATGAAATAACAGCTGTATTAAAACCTAGAATGGCCGGGCGGTGGTGGCGCACGCCTTTAATCCCAGCACTCGGGAGGCAGAGGCAGGCGGATCTCTGTGAGTTCGAGGCCAAGCCTGGTCTCCAAAGCGAGTTCCAGGAAAGGCGCAAAGCTACACAGAGAAACCCTGTCTTGAAAAAAACTAAAAAAATAAATAAACAAATAAATAAAACCGAGAATGAGGGGTTGGGGATTTAGCTCAGTGGTAGAGCGCTTGCCTAGTAAGCG
>CABHPP010158844.1:10006-30996 GCA_902168425.1 Peromyscus attwateri | reverse complement strand
ATGTGTCCACACTGTACACTGTTATTGATGTGTCCACACTGTACACTATTGATGTGTCCCCACACTGTACACTATTGATGTGTCCCACACTGTACACTGCTATTGATGTGTCCCCACACTGTACACTGCTATTGATGTGTCCTCACACTGTACACTGCTATGATGTATCCCCCACATTGCCTGATGTTTGTTTACTTTTGACATTTTACTTAACTACTCTTTGGGGAAGGGTGGCACACACATGTGTGTAGAAATCAAAGGACAACTTGCAAGAGTCAGTTCTGGCCTTCCACCAGGTTAAACCAATGACTAAATTCAGGCTTGGAGCATCTTTCTTCCTGATGTTCCAGTGTGAAAGAACTTGCAACCTCCCAACAACAGCTTCCTGATCATATCAGGTGCTTTTGAGAAACAGAAATTCGCATATTAGTGCCCCACGTACCATCTTACTTAGGGCACTGCTATTGGCTATTGATTCTCAAAATCGTTCTCCACAAGAGACTGGGAGAGAGCCCAGAATGGCAAACTAACACATTATTAGTCATTGATACTTTCCCCTCTAAACACATACCAACTGCAGGGTACTTTATTATAAGTACACACCAAAAAAGAGTACAACAGGCATGGAATGATGTGGTTAAAAGTAAGGACTCTGGAGCCAGACTCTGGGTTAAATCTTGGCTAGCTCTGGCAAGATCTTGGATGGCTGTACTAATCTGTAACATGCAGATATCTGTACTATCTGCCTCACAATGAGGGGCTTGGCTTAAGGTTCTGTCTACGTTATAAAACCCACACTGGGCCAGTGTGATGCCTTAGCAGGTGAAGGTACTCATCACCAAACCTGAGAACCTTAGTTCAGTCCGGGATGCACATGGTGGAAGAGGAGAACTGACCATCAAACACTGTCCTCTGACCTCTACATGTATACTGTGGACTGCATGCCCCACATACACACACATACAAAATAAATGAATGTTAAAAAAAAAATTAAGTTAGCTGGGCAGTGGTGGGGCACATCTTTAATCCCAGCACTCAGGAGGCAGAGGCAGCAGATCTCTGTGAATCTGAGGCCAGCCTGATCCACATAGGGATCTAGGCTACCCAAGGCAAAATAATGAGAATTGAACTAAAAAACCAGAATACAATGTAAAGTGGTAACACAGTGTGACCTGGGGCATTATCACTGCACTCCACATTCTGACCACGGAGCTGCACTGGAGTAGATGTCTACACATTCAGAGACAATAGTACACACACTCACTTGGCTCTGTGGTTGTTTTTCATGTCTTCAAGAATGGAGAAGGTTGTGAGGGCACACCCACCATTGTCCAGAGACGCAGACTTTTCAATGAGATTGGTCACAAAGTCATCAAAGTGACAACCAACTTCCTTCAGAAACAGTGGCTTCAGTTCCTGAAGTTTTAAAAGAAATAAAGGAAAATGTCAGCACATGTTGGTGGGTCACTGACGTTTCTCTAAAGGGATCCCTTAAACAGAGCTGGTTCAGTAGAAAGCCACACTACACAAGTGAGTTCACAGGAGTAAAGGCAGAAGAAATAATTTCAATAGTTGACTTGTAGTTTCAGACATGGCTGCTGAAAACACAGTAGCAACACATACCCGATTAAGAATGTATACCTTCCACCTCCCCCCCTCCCGCCCCCGCCCCCAAGATGCTACGTAGACAAAGGACCTTGATCTTCCAGCCTTCACCTCCAAAGTGCTGGGATCAGTCACATGCCACCATGCCTGGTGATGTGACTTCTCTAAGTCCCAAGGATACCGAAGGAAAGCACCTGGGAAATGAGCGTCTACAGAGGACACTAACATCAAAGGTACATGATGGTAGAGAGGAGAGGCAGAGCAAGTGGGAGGCCACCTGGACCAAGACCCTGCCCCCAAGCACACGCGCGCGAGCACACACACACACACACCCCACACAGCAGATAAAAAAGAGAACACTCTTTTAATATTTTTATTTAGGAAACAAAAATCAATGTCTATATTATGTAATTACCAGTCTTTTTTTCCCTAAAAAAATCCCTTTGCAGCTGGGCAGTGGTGTAGCACACTTTTAATCCCAGCACTTGGAGGCAGAGCCAGGCGGATCTCTGTGAGTTCAAGGGCAGCCTGGTCTACAGAGTGAGTTCCAGGACAGGATCCAAAGCTATACAGGGAAACCTTGTCTTGAAAAACAAAACAAAACAAAACAAAACAAAACAACAACAAAAAAATCCCTTTGCCCCCAAGTTCCCACAACTTATATTCTAAACAGCTTTTTAAAAAAAATTTATCTTATTTTATGCGTTTTTGCCTGCATGTGTTTATATGCACCGTGCACATGCCTAGTGTCTGCGGAGATCAGAAGAGGGCATCAGAACCCCCACCCCCACCCCCCGAACTGGAGTTATGGATGGTTGTGAACTACCATGTGGGTGCTGGGAACCAAATCCCAGTCCTCTGCAAGAGCAACAAGTGCTCTTAACCACTGAGTCATCTCTCCAGCTCCCGCAATTTACATTTTAAAGCATGTCATTCTATATCATACCTATGTTTATATAATATTTATTCCTACCTCCATAACTATGTATTTAGCTAATCATAGAACATGAATAAAGGTGGTGGTGGTGGCAGTGGCGGCGGCGCATGCCTTTGATCCCAGCACTCGGAAGGCAGAGGCAGGTGGATCTCTGTGAGTTTGAAGCCAGCCTGGTCTACAGAATTAGTTCCAGGACACCCAGGGCTACACAAAGAAACCCTGTCTCGAAAAAAAATATATATATATATGAATATGTATGTGTACCTAGTTGTATATCTAAATATTGCTACACATATTCATAAAACATTTAAGTGTATACATATATATGTGTGTGTATATATATATAAAATCATATACAAATACATATGTAGAAGCATGTGAAGTGGTACACACATATAATATAAACACTCAGGAGGCAGAGGCAGGAGGATCCTCTGTCTCAAAAAACGTATAAATAAAAAGTATATACAACTGTTATTGTTTTGGGCCTCCAGCTGTTCTTAATATTTCAAGATAAATACTTGCAGCTTTTAAATATATTTATGTATTATGAATACATATGTATTTTTTTCAGGTTACAATACATTGAGGCAGAAGGAATGCTATGAGTTTGAGACCAGCCTGAGCTACATAGTGAGTTCTAGAACAGCCTGGGATGTTCTAGTGAGACCCTGCCTCAAATTAAAAATAAATAAATAAATAAATAAATAAATAAATAAATAAATAAATAAATAAATAAGAATAAGTAAATAAAATTAAATTAAAACCTAAAAATGCCTATGCATGTAATTGCAGGAAGGGTAGTGAGAATATGCTTATATGCTCTCATGGATGACTTGGTTGGAAAGACCAGCCTCTGCCTCAAGTGCTGGGATTAACGTCATGCGCCACCACACCTGGCTATGACCCAGCTCTCACTCCTCATCCACTGCTTGTCAGATGAATGTGGAGCCTTTGCTTCTGTCTAACGATGAGGAGGAACAGTGTCACACAGAAAGGACAGCTCTAAGGAACAAGACAACAGGGACAATGAGAGGACACAGGCACCAGTGGTGACAGTCAGTGGAAAACAGGCTTCAGGTTTTCTCTGACACCCCAAAGGGGCGCAAAGCATTTCAACAGGGTTTAACTCCAGCCTTTTATCCCCACTGAACTCAAATTTGCACACGGGTATTTCAGGAATCCAAGACAATCACTTAAATGCAGCCCCTTATATACAGCATTATAATTAGCGGCCCAATGCTCATGTCTTAATGTCTTCCTTTCTCTGAGGAACTAAAAGTCAACAGAAGCTGCAACCTGAGGGACTCAAGAAAACTGCCTTGATGAAGATCATGAAGTTTCTTTAAACTCCGTTCAAAAATCCTCATAGAGTCGACACTAGTGACTACTTAGACTGTCACTCCCTCTGTGAGAGGTAACAGAAAGAGACAGCTAATGGAGGGGGCTTCTCCTGCCTTCCAAGTAGTCCTAGCACATGAAATTGTTATTTAGAATTGATCTGGTTGGCGTGGTGAGATGCAGAATAGCTTAGAAAAACCCTGTAGTGACATGGTGTTAGCTGGGGTTTTCCCACTGACTTGATCTCTCAAACCTGCATCTGTGACGCATTAACTTCACTCAGTCAATGGACCTCGAGGGATGGACAGAGGCTGAGGGAAACAAAGGACGGTGACTAGAAATGAAGGTGTTTAGATAATCTAGGATTCACCCCAGCACTTGGGAGGCCAACACAGGATGATTGCTGGCTATTCTGTATGTTTCCAGGCCACCCAGAGCTACAGAATAAGACCCTGTTCCAAAACAACAAAAAGCAAAGGAATGGGAATCCAGCAAACAAATGCACTGTGTTTTGGGGCTCACAGAAATGAACCTTCTATTTTCAACAAGCAGCTGAATCAGATCACCCAAAAGATTCCAAGAATGGGGAACAAAGATTCTGTGGTTAGGAACCTACATAAGAAAAGCACACATGCTCAGGGATGATGAGACAGATGCCCAGATAGGAATGGACGAACATTTTAGGCACAGATTTACAAACGCACTCAGATCCACAACTCAGAAAGCTGCTTTTCTAGAGAGCCTCCCAGGCAGATGCTACACCGGCCTGAGTACTTCAATGAGAAAAGCACAGAGTCATTTGTGGATGAATCGAATAATTCTTTCAAAGGCTGAAAAACTTCCAAGCAGGTTGGGAGAAGCAACACAGAGCAAACCAATCAGGGCACAGCTGTTTTCAAAACTCCACATGACTGAATCACAATTTCTTCAAAGATGGCTTTAAGGAAGATTGTGCTGACTCCACAAGGCCCCTAATCGTCTGGGAATTGTTTGGTTTCTCTGACTCAGTGCCTGGCTTAGCACAGAGAACCTTTCAACCTCACAGAAAGAGGCTGTGGCACAGAACAGAAACCGATCCTTCTAGACCAAAACAAGCAACCCAAGGAAGGGGGAGAGCGGGTTCCTAGTCGAATGTTCCACTGACTTCCGGGTCGCCCCTAGAACGACACTCCTCATTCTTTTCCTTCATTGTACTTAACTCCTTTTCAAAAGCTCTTATCTCTTCTTCCTGTTTGCCTTCCCAACTGATTTTCAATATCTTGGTCGGTTGGTTGGTTGATTTTTTTGTTCTCATTCTCTAGCCCAGACTGACTCAAATTGGAAGTGATCCTCCTGCCTCAGCCTCCTGAGTGCTGAGCTTACAGGCCATGGGCTACCACGCCTTGACAAGTACCACCTCTATTTGTACATTATGCATCCAGCCCTCATAAAAGTAACTTAAGTGACTTTGCAATTTCCAAACAACTGTGGAACCAGCCGGTACCAAAACTCCTACAACACGCCACCACTAGACTCATTCAATCTTTGTTATAAAGGATGCAGAAAGTGGTTATTTAAAAACAAAACAAAACACAACACCTCACCTTGACTTTTTTCCTGGAAGCTATGAAGGGAAAGGGACTAAAAAAATCACATGACCACTGTTTATTAGATGACTACATATGACAGATCTCTGTTGGGGGCTTGTATATATTATCCCTAGCCTTGAAAACAGGCAAGCATTACAATTCTTATTTTACACATGGGAAACCTAATGATTAAAAACTCAACTGAAGAGCTAGGGCTGTAGGCTTAGTGATAGATGCTTGCTTAGCTGAAGCAGGGCCCTGTGTTCCATCCCCAGCCTGAAGTTGGGCAGGGTTAGTTAGAAGAAGTGGGTAAAGTGTTGCAGAATATGTGTAACTATGTAAAGATGTGCTGCATTTGTTTAATTACGTAGATGTGTTGCTGTTTTTTACCTTGTCTGCCTAAGGCACCTGATTGGTCTAATAAAAAAGCTGAATGGCCAATAGTAAGGGAGGAGGTATAGGTGGAACTTCCAGGAAAGGAAAGAAGGAGGAGGAATTTAGGCTCAGGGAGAAAGAGACAGAGAGATGCCAGGGAGACTTGAGGGGTCAGCCAGCCAGACACAGAAGAAACAGGAGAATAGGGCGTACAGAACTAAAGAAAGGTAAAAAGCCCAGAGGCAAAACATAGATAAATAGAAACAGGTCAAATTAAGTTAAAAGAGCTAGTGGGACAAGCCTAAGCTAAGGCTGAGCATTCTTAATTAATAATAAGTCTCCGTGTCTTTATTTGGGAGCTAGTTGGCCCAAAGAAAATTCTAACTACAGTAAAGTGGTGTGTGCGAAGTCTCAGAACTTGTCTACTGTCAAGTTGGGGGAAAATCTGGGTCCATACAACCTCAGACTTTATTATACTATATTGCTTTCCACCACACATTATCTGAAATATTTTCTACATATATAATTAGTACCATCAACAAAACAAAACAAACAAATAAAAGACATTTTAGGGAGGGGGAAAAAAAGACCACAAAATAGCAATGTGTATGTGAGGCAGAGGTAGGTGGTAGGTGGATCTCTGTGACTGAGGTCAGCATGGTCTACATAGAGAGTTTCAGGATAGCCAGAGATACATAGAGAGACCCTGTCTTTAAAAAACAAAAGAAAAGAAAAGAAAAGAAAAGAAAAGAAAAGAAAAGAAAAGAAAAGAAAAGAAAAGAAAAGAAAAGAAAAGAAAAAAGTCAATGTATGGCATGTAGCTTGAAAACGGTAGGTAATCTAATAAGAAGGAAAGCTTTATTCAGGCTAAGTCAATCACAAGCATTTTGTTTGAGAGCAAAAGCCTAAATAAGGTGTTGCAGGCTGGACATGGTGGTACAGGACAGATATCCCAGTACTTAGAAAACTGGAGCAGGAAGTTTGCTTCCAGTCTGAGACCAGCCTAGGCTAACAGTTTGAGCTTCTGTATCAAGAAGGGGGCAGGGAGCAGCTGTGGATATAGGTTGGTTGGTAGAGCGCTTACCTAACATTCAGGAGGCCTGGGATTTGACCTCAGCACAGCATAAGCCAGACATGGTTTTGTAAGCCTGACATTCCAGTATTCAGAAGGTGGAGTCCAGGCAAGAGGATCAGAAATTCAAGTTCATTCTTGGCTACAAAGTGAGTTTAAGGCCTTCCTGAGATGGAGACCTTGTATTAAAATTCACACTGGGCTTTCACTCAATTTAGTCTACAATAGTCTTTTTTTTTTATTATTTTTATTATATTTACAATTTTCTTAATAAATCTCATTTTAATCAGTCCACACTAAGCTGAAACATACTTAACCACTTTAATAATTTGTTTATTTGTATTTTATGTACATTGGTGTTTTGCCCGCATGCATGTCTGTTTGAGGGTGTCGGATCCCCTGGAACAGGAGTTACAGGCAGTTGTGAGCTGCCATGTGGGTGGTGGGAATTGAACCCGGGTCCTTTGGAAAAGCAGTCAGTGCTCTTAACCACTGAGCCACCTCTCCAGCCCTACTTATCCACTTTAATCTTCCACTTAAATAGCCTATTCATCTTTATCTTCCAAATGTTTTGTTAGTTTATTAAAGACAAAGTTTTACTATGTAGCTGTGGTGATGTGAATGAAAATGGCCCTCCTAGGCTCATAGGGAATGGCACTAGTGGGAGGTGTGGCCTTGTTGGAAGTGTCACTGGGGGTGGGCTTTGAGGGCTTAGAAGCTCAAGCCAGGCCCAGTGTCGCTCTCTCTTCCTACTGCTGCTGATCCAGATGTAGAACTCTCGGCTCCTTCTCCAGCACCATGTCTGCCTGTACATCCCCACGCTTCCTGCTATATTGACAATGGCTTAAACCTCTGAATCATAAGCCAGCTCCAGTTAAATGCTTTCCTTTATCAGAGTTGGTCATGGTATCTCTTCACAGCAACAGAAACCCTAAGACAGTAGCCCAGGCTAACCCTGAACCTGAAATGCTTCAGCCTAGTGAGTGCTGGATTACGGGTGTGCTGCAACACCCAGTTAATAAAGGATATATTTCACTTTCTCGTGTTCCTCCCCTACCTCTTTCACTTCATTAGTCTTTGCGAAAACCCTAGGATACTAGAAAAGCAGTAAAAATATTTTCTTCATAGTTAACAAATGAGACATCCACACAAAGAACTATAATGAAAACACTTTAAGATCGCATTAAAACATATAATATGCAAGCACAAAATGTTAGGAATATGCAAACTTGCTGTGGGATGGTCTGTATGTCAAATTGCTCTGATTGGTCAATAAATAAAACACTGATTGGCCAGTGGCCAGGCAGGAAGTATAGGCGGGACTAACAGAGAGGAGAAGAAAGAGAACAGGAAGCTGAGTAAGAGAGTCACTGCCAGCCACAGCCATGACAAAAATCATGTAAAGATGCTGGTAAGCCACAAGCCACGTGGCAAGGTATAGATTTATAGAAATGGATTAATTTAAGCTATAAGAACAGTTAGTAAGAAGCCTGCCACGGCCATACAGTTTGTAAGCAATATAAGTCTCCGTGTTTACTTGGTTGGGTCTGAGCAGCTGTGGGACTGGCGGGTGACACAGATTTGTCCTGACTGTGGGCCAGGCAGGAAAACTCTAGCTACACAAACTAAACACACACACAGCAATGTGCATATACATGTCCATATATATTATATATGTGTGTATACACACACACACATACTCCCTATAGAGATAGATGCAAGCTCTGCACAGTCCATCTACGGGACCGTGTGTGTCAGGAAAGGGAAACAAGCCATCAGGACGTAAATAAGCCAAATGTTATTTCCTGGTGGCGGGCATTTAGTCGGCAGCTATTACTTTTTTAGAATGCTTCTCTTAGGGGTTTTCTGCAATGAGCCAGTACCACATCTACAAAGAGAGAAAAGTGTGTAAGAAAATATATTCCTCCTGCTCATAAAGCCAATCGAGGTGGCAATATAACAAACAGATAAAATCTTAATTGTGGGCATTTTTTTCTCAGTAAAAGTAAGTTACATAAGCAGAAGAGATGCCAGAGCATCTTTCCTCACTGTGGTTGCTCTGTTGTTCGCACTGTTTTGAGACAGGGTCTCAAATGCCCAGGCCTCAGACTCGATACCTCACCCTCCTCCTCCACTTCGCAAGTGTACGTCATCGTGTGTACGTCATCACGCCCAGACCTCTTCTCATTTTTTGAAGTATTTTATCTAATGGAGATGAAGCTGATTTTTGTGTGGCAGTGATTACAGAGTTTCCTCTCCAGACTTGGCACATGCCATGAATACACTGACTGAGAGGTGGTGCCACAAAGATCAAGAGTTCAGCACAATCCTCAACCTCAGAGTGAGTTTGAGTCTAGCCAGGGTTACTCGAGACTGTTTCCAGAGGTAGGGGGATAAGGGGGAATGACAGGAAGGGAGGAAAGGGGGCGGAGATGTGAATTGTAAACATAGCCCAGTGTATCTATTCCAATTTCAAAGATATTAAATAGGACATGTGGAAAGTGTTCCTCAATCAGCGTCCTGCAAGTCATCATCCTTTGACTGTTTTGAGGTTTTGGTTTCATTAACCACAAAACAGATTAGAGCAATTGGTGACGTATTGTGGTTCATGCCTACAGTACCAGCACTTGGGAGGCAGAGGCAGGAGGACTGTCTCAAATCTCAAGCCAGTCTGGGCTAAAAGGTAAGATCCTGTCTCCAAAAAACAAAAACAAAAACAAACCCCCACAAAATAATAAGATAACATGGAGCACCTCAGCCGAGGTCTTCACGTCTAAAACTGGGGAAGTCCTTACCACGGACACAACCTCATAGGTCTTTAAGGTATCTAACAGAGCTGCTTTATCACCCACCTTGTACAGTGCATGAAGCCAGCCCAAGGACAGAGCGGCACGAGCAGGCAAACCAGCCAAATCCTGTTAGTCTGCACTAGCCCAACACATCTCCCCTGGTCCACGTGGACAGCTCTTTCATCTTTATCTGAAAGGCTGAACAGTCCCAAGGGCAGGAGCTTTCTAGTTCTTTTAAATGATGAAATGAAAAGACCAATGACCTGACTTTCCCAAGTCTCCAAGGTAGACTAGAGGCGTGAATCTATACATTTAAGTAAAACGAGAAAGTAAATTCCGAAGAATGTAGCCTGCGTTGCCAAATAGAAAGTGAGATTTGACCTTTGACTGGAAGCCCAGAGGTCAAAGAAAAATGGACAGTTTTGACAGAGGTGCTGGGGATCAAACCCACGGCTTCATGTGTGTTAGGAAGGCACTCTACCAACAAAACTACTATGCCCCTGCCCGCAACTGCCAATTCAAAGGCATTTAAATCAAGTCACAAGTTTATCAAACAGAGTGTAGAGGTTCATGTAGAACAAAGCACTACATAATAAATGCAGGGAAGCACTGCTGCAGGCCTGGAATCTTAGCTAAACAGGAGGCAGAAGGTCGAAGCTGAGGCCTGCCTGGGCTAGAGTTGAGTTCAAGGTCTCTAAACAAACAAACGTATCGGGCTAGGGATGATGCTCAGTATCATAGGAGAGAGCTGGCCTAGCATGTGTAAGGACCTAGGTTTTCTCTCCAGTACCTCAATCAATCAATCAATCAAATTATAGACTGAAAACTCAGGAGGACAAGATGGGGGGGGCACATATTGAAAGCAAGGATGGTAGGAAAACTGTGGTCAGCAGAATGAGCTAGAATTCGAGGACTATAGTGCATTATTTTGATTGGTGAAGGTATAAAGTTAAACAGGTAGAGAACTACACCAACAAGGGCATGAAACAGAGGAAAGAATACAATGTAAGCCCAACTTTCCAACTACATGTCCCCTTCCATTGCTCCCCAGGAGAGCATAATAACATCAAAGACCTGAGACAGTGCAGGTTGTTACCTCCAAACCAGTGTTCAGGAAACATATCTCACAACAACCCTGAAGCCTTGTCCCGTACACATAATTAATACTGTGGGCCAAATTAATGCCCACCTTCTCCTCAGCTACTTCTTTATATCATTTATTACTTTCTCCTGATTCCAAATGACCACACCAGGGGATTTCCCATTTACTTATTCATTTATTAATACCGCGTGTATGGGCGTACAAGTGCCTCGGCACACCTGTGGAGGTCAGAGTTTACAACTTTAGAGAGTCAATTCCCGCCTTCCACCAGGTGGGTTCCAGGGACTGAATTCAGGTTGTCAGCCGGGACAGCAAGAGCCTTTACTCATTAAGGCATCTCACAAGTCCTAGAATTTGATGACTTTATTCACTAATAAATAAAACAGAAAAAAAAAGAAAATAAATAAATAAATAAATAGATCGGATACATGGAGTACTCTTTTTTAAAGCTATAAGCCAGGCATGGTAGCTCAGACTAGTAATTTCCTCACTCCGAGGCTTAGGGAGGGGGACTGTTTTGAGTTCAAGCCTAGCCCGGGCTACCTAGCAAAGGCTTGTCCCAAAATTACAGAACCAAACCCCAAAGTTAACTCTCCCCAGTTCTGTGCTCTTCCTGCCTCGCCCCCCACCTCCACTTTCCCTGCCACAATCTCTCCCCTGTGGATCAGGAATCTGTATGAAAAGGTTCCCACCACTTCAGCTTTTTCCTCTCTCTTACGGAAATCTTTTAACATACTTTTGTAAACACTTAAGGAAAACAGATTTGCCCATTAGTCACCATGGTCCAGCCTGTGACACTAACTTGTATTGGGGCCAATCAGCAATGAGGCCAGCTTCATTCTCCTTTTATTTACTATTTTGTGTGGATGGGTGTTTTGCCTGCATGTATTTCTGTGCGGCACTTGGATGAAGTGTCATCAGAGGCCAGACAAGGCCGCTGGATCCCCTGGGACTGGAGTTACGGGGCGCTGGGGCTCAAACTCTGAAGAGCAGCCAGTGCTCCTACCCACCGAGCCATCACTCTAGGCCCCAACTTCATCCTGAAGTCAACTCGGTTGAAATACAGCACCTGGTGATCTTTTTTAAAGACTTATTTTTATTTTTTAAGCATGTGTGTACAGACATGTTTGTATGTGTATCACATGTGTGTCGGTGGAGACCAGAAGAGGGAGTCAGATCTCCCTGGAGCTAGAGAAGTTAGAGGTGTTGTAGGTTGCCTGATCTAAGTGCTGGGAACCAAACTTGGGTCCTCTGCAAGAACAACTGCTCTTAAGCACTGACCCATCCCCCCAGCTCCACATTTTTGAGACAAGGTCTGCTATGTAGCTCAGGCTGGTCTTGAAGTCATAGCAATCCTTCTGTCTCAGCCTCTTAATTCCCGGGATTACAGATTATAGGCATGAATGTGCCTCCCACCTAAGCTAATAAGTCTTTAAACAGGTCTTTATATTGGAGCGATGAAGTACTAGTTAGAAAAGACAATGTTTGGACTGCTGCGGGCCGTAGGAATATATCATAAGAACTCAGCTAGTTATGGCAAAGTCACTACCTGGAGGGATCAGGGAATTCCTTTAGAGGAAGCCAAATCCCAAGGAGTTTTTGGTGTTACTTGGCTTGTTATATATCAGCTGTCTTCTGTTATGAAAATCATGTGTGCCTTCATAGTTTTCCCAATTGACTTTTCCCTAAGAAGGGCTGACAGTGTGGACTGATCACTCTCTGGTCATACACATTCCAGGTATTTGGAGAACAGCCTCAGGAAAGGCTTTCTCTGGAATCAGATTATCTCCCTTAGACACTTTCAAGGACTACAGGAAACACCACCCAGGTGGGCGCCCAACTTCCGAGGATAACAATGATAACAGCCCACCTGCAAGTCTCCTGACTTAAATTCTACAAGGAGACACCGCCCAGGTGGGCTTCCAACTTTCAAGGACTAACAGTGATAGCAGCCCACACACAAGTCTCCTGACAAGGTAAATTCCACAAGGGGACACCGCCTAGGTCAGGTGGACATTAAGTCATAGCTTTATACAATTTATCTCAGGCCCTTTCTTACAGCCTTACTACTTTAGACCTCTAACTCTTCACCTGACCACTTCTAGGAATATTTAGATTTATAACATTTTCTACCAAACACATTTTAGACTATAGTTGTGCACATAAGATCCCTCTTAGATATTACCCGAACTTAATCTTTAGTCAATTCATTAGTCACTTCCCCTTTGGGTTGCAAATGGTAATTAACAACTATTGCCCCTTTTTGTGATTCTTATCACCCCTCCATCTGATCCTGATAGCAGACAATCACTGCCTGAGGAAGTTCAGGCTGGGTGTCCTGGGTGGAGGGGAAGATTGTGATTTTGGGGGGATATATAACTGTAAAGGAAGGGACGAGGGAGGATTAAAGCGAATGGACCAAAGAACTCTTCGTGCGTAGATGGATTCGCCGACCTTAAGAATAGATTCTCAGCTGGTTGATAGATTCTTCCCCGGACCCTGGAAAGGAGACTATTAGGGGCTGGACCCCCATAGTCTCCAACACTGGACCAGCAAGATGGCTCAGCAGGTAAAGGCTCCTGTTACCACACCTGAAAACCCGAGTTCAATCCCTGGGGCCCACGTGATGGAAGGAGGGAACAATGTCACAGCTGTCCTCTGACCGCCCTCCACACTCATGTGTGACACTCCCACATCCCACACACAAACACAACTTTTTTAAATACCACTTTATAAAGCAGTTCAATAGACATCACAAATACACTTAAGAGTACGTTGTGTGAGGGCCGGGCGTTGGTGGCGCACGCCTTTAATCCCAGCACTCGGGAGGCAGAGGCAGGCGGATCTCTGTGAGTTCGAGGCCAGCCTGGGCTACCAAGTGAGCTCCAGGAAAGGCGCAAAGCCACACAGAGAAACCCTGTCTCGAAAAACCAAACAAAAAAAAAAAAAAGAGTACGTTGTGTGGAGAAAACTCTATTAATGTTAAGCAAATAAGTTCTTTACTAATATTTCCAGGGATAGCATCGCCCATTCTAGGGTCAAGAAAGTACTGTATGTCAAACAAGTTACATGAAGGGGAAACATCCCCTTGGCCTTTAAAGGTAACTAGAAAACTAAAACAGGTCTTGGATACTGATTATATCTTCAATTTTGCCAGTGAACTTTGATAGTGATCTCACTGGGGAAGGGGAAAGTTTAACACAATCAAATTAAAATCAGGTATTTTTAGAATTTAAAGGCACTGCCAAACCTCTAAGGTTCATAAGACAGTCCATCCACATTTAAAATGGCTCCACACTAGTTTTTAAAATTACTTCTGCTTCCCTGACAGGTAATTAGCTTCTAGATTCAGAACATTTAATGGAAGCAGATGTAGCAGGAACTACGGCAGGTGTTTTCACGAAGCACTCACATCTACATCAGCTGTTTGTGGAGTTCATGCACTACTGTAAAGATTTAGTTATAAAAGCCGGACGATGCCACCGATGGATGGAACCAGAGAGAAGGGCAACGTGCATTCTTACGTGAGATGACAGTGACAGATCTTATTTCCTGTTCCATAGCCAAAAGTCCATAAGAAAGTCAAATAATTCTTTTTGTTTGTTTGTTTGGTTGGTTGGTTGGTTTTTTTCAAGACAGGGTTTCTCTGTGTAGTTTTGGTGCCTGTCCTGGATCTCACTCTGTAGACCAGGCTGGCCTCGAACTCACAGAGATCCGCCTGGCTCTGCCTCCTGAGTGCTGGGATTAAAGGTGCGCACCACCACCGCCCAGCAAGGCAAATAATTCTTAAACAAGTGGGACGAGGTGGCACGCACTTGCAATCCCGGAACTGGGAGATGGAGGTAGGGGAAACTACAGTTCCCAGCCAGTCTGGACTAGACAGGGAGTCTCAGAAAATTAAAAATACATTGAAACAAAAATGGGGCTGAGCCAGTGAGATGGCTCAGCTGGTCAAGGTGCTTGATGCTAAGCCTGACGACCTGAGTTCAATCCCTGGGACCCACATGGGAATGGAGAAAAGCGACTCTGGCATGTTGCTATCCGACCTCCATCTATGTGCCCAGCACAAACACCCAGTAACAGTAACAAAATAAAATAAAGAGCAGAGGGTGAGGGTCAGGAGTTCCAGGTCAGCCCTGGGCTACATGAGAACCTGTCAAAATAATAATAATAATAATAATAATAATAATAATAATATAATAAAATAAAAAATAAAAACCTAACTAAATAAATGAAGACTTTAAACTGTTACTTTACCTACCTCCGCCTCTGCGGCCAACTGCCTCTTCTTGGCTATCAACTGTTTCATGGTAATGCGACCTAAGGAAAAGAAAAATAACCGAATGTTTAAAACGGAGCTTTACGTTGACTCTCAAGCAGCAATAAACCATGAAGTGGAAAGCAAACAAACATGAAGATGAATGCATACACTCGGTGCACAACCCAACAGTGCCCTTTAGGAGGAAGCACGAGCAATCTAAGCCGCTCACAAACACAGTTACGGGTTCACTTCCGGCAATGGGAGAAATCGGGTCCCAGAACAGATCTTCACTTGAGACTCTGAAGATACTGAGTAAAGTATTAAGGATGAAAAAACTTATTCTTGAGGCTTATTGCTGGGGATGGAGGGTTTAAGGCTCTGTGGTTAAGAGTGCTTGCTGCTCTTGCAAAGGACCCAAGCTAGTTCCCAAGACCCAAGTCAGGCTGCTCACAAGCGTCTGTCCTTTCTCCAGGGCATCCAACACCCTCTTCTAGCCTCCCAGGGCACCTGCACTCACATGTGCATATACACTCATACATAAACACAATTAAGTTTTTTTAAAAAAATCTTAAAAAGACTCATTGCAAAGCTGGTCCAAATCCACAGGAACAAACGACAGAATGAAGCTAGAACCCTAAGGAATATGTGACAGGCACATGGATTCTTGCCAAATGCTAGGAAACTGTCGCACACTGGCTGCTACACATCATGGGGTCCTCTCACAGAACAGCACCCAGCCCTACAGAATGGGGAAACCTAGGGCCTGTGACAGCTAAGAACCCATATAACCACATCCTCGGGGTCCTGAACAACACAGAAGGGAACAAAAAGGAAACGTGTCTGTCTCTACTTCAAAGACAGGACAGTCTCCCTGAAAACTTGCAACACTTCAGTGGATTTCACAACCTAAACTTTTGTTATCTCAAAAACCTTAAAGTGTGTTTATTTGAAAGTCAATTCAAGCTGTGTCCCCAGACTGCCAACAGATAAGTACAATGCCTCCCTGGAAGGTCACAGAATCAGCCAAGGCCTTCAACAATTCTAACAGATAAAGAGTTCCAAGAACAAAGGAGAAGCTCGGGGTTACAGACCTAAAACATTTGAGATATCAAAACCACAAGAGAAGCAGCAGGGGCAAATCGAAGGGACGAGGGTCAGAAAACTAAAGCACTGTCATGTAAATAATTTACTTATTTAGACTGGGCTTCACTGTGTACCCCTGACTGGCCTGGAACCCACTATGTAGACTGACTGGGTGGGTCTGCCACCTGCCTCTGCCTCCTGAGTGCTAGGATTAAAGGTAAGAGCTCCTGGGCAGCCATGAATACAAAGAGACTGCCTCAGGAAAAAAAGAGAGAGAGAGAGAGAGAGAGAGAGAGAGAGAGAGAGAGAGAGAGAGAGAGAGGAGAAAGAAAAGAAAATTAGGCTTGGGATGTTTATCCTTCATGAATAAGTGTTAGCTAACATTGATAAACCTACCACATTTGACAGACACATCTAAAGACTGTTCCTAGGCTGTACTAAATCGGTTGTTGTACCTGTCTAGGAAAAATTCTTTTGGTCAGTGAGACAGATCACAGGTAAAATGTCTGCCTGCCACCAGGCTTGAGGACCAGAGTTCAATCCCCGGACCCAAGTGCTAGAAGGAAAGAATCGACTCCTGAAAGTTTCCTGACCCTGAGGTTTTACACACACACACACACACACACACACACACACACACACACACACAATCTACAGCCTATTCTTTGAGGTATCAAAAATCTCTCTGTTCCACCTTTTCTTTCTGACTTTCACCAGAGCTCTTCCCTAGGACAATCCTGTATTTTACGACCATGTCAGACCTCAGGGGACAGCCACGCTGTGACACAGGTGACATCAGTGTATCCGTCCCAAACCCACCCTGTATACATAAAACTCTTCCTTTAGACTCTTAGAACAAGTTCACAAAGGGATCACAATACCCAGAAGGCCTACAGGAGCACAGAGTGGGTGTGTGTGTGTGTGTGTGTGTGTGTGTGTGTGTGTAAGGAACTATGACAGAGTCAATATTTGAGCTAAGAAACTGGGAGTATATAGTTCAGTGGTAGAATGCTTGGGCTAAGACCCTGAGTTAGACCCCTCCTAGCAATGCAAATAAAATAAAATAAAATAAATCATATCACCATAAATGATATATATATACATGTATATAGTGTATATTTTTATTATATGAATATAATTACATGTATGTCATGTATATAAGTATAGATAGATAGAATTGAGTCTCAAATGATAAAGAAAAATGGTGGTAAGTATATACTAAAAATATTCTTCCAGCAAAAAAGAAAACAGCATAAAGACTTGTTAGATTCCCAGGAATTTAACCTGGATCAAATGCAAGTTCTCATTGTTTTACAATATTGTATTTAATATGATTTTTGCCAAAAGGCAGGTATTATACTTATTTTCTAGGTTACCAGTTGCATGGTAAATCAGTGCTATCCAAGGTGATACTCATTAACTATATAGCCCAGGTTGGCCTCAAATTCACAGTAATCCTCCTGCCTCAGTCTGGATTACTGATACAGGCCATAATGCCCAACTAAGTAACTTTGTTTTGTTTTCAAACAGTAGCTTACATAGCCCAGGTTAGTCTTGAACTCCTGATCTGCCTGTATACAGCTCACCGAGTCTGGGATTATAGATGGTGACACCATACCCTGTTTAATAAAGCTTCTTAAAAGTTATAAAATGAAGGCTGGGCAGTGGTGGCACAAGCCTTTAGTCCCAGTACTTGGGAGGCAGAGGCAGATCTGTGAGTTCAAGAACCCTGTCTCAAAACAAAACCAAAAGTTACAAAATAAGAAAGACTTCTAGGTAAGTTGGCAGGCTGGAATTTGCTTCTGTGAC
This sequence comes from Peromyscus attwateri, assembly GCA_902168425.1. NCBI lineage: Eukaryota > Metazoa > Chordata > Mammalia > Rodentia > Cricetidae > Peromyscus > Peromyscus attwateri. The sequence continues at coordinate 13,054 of CABHPP010158844.1, read as the reverse complement.
ACAGTATCAAAATAAGATAAAAAACAGGAGAGGGGGGCACTGCAGAGATGGCTCAGTGGTTAAGAGCACTTGACTACTCTTTCAGAGGTCCTGAGTTCAAGTCCCAGCACCTACATGGTGTCTCACAACCACCTATAATGGGATCTGATTCCTTGATTCCTTCTTCTGATGCGCATGAAGACATGAATAAATAAATCTTTAAAACAGAAAAACACGGACTCTATTCTAGAAAGGAAGAGTGTCAGAAATCCTTCAAGTATGGTAGTCAGCTGGCAAATGCAGAGTCACAGGAGGTGTGGCTGGGTGGTGGCTACCCCTCATCCAGAAGGTAAACCAGGAAGCCTGGTGAGAAGAAACCTGCAGGCAGCCGACCCACAGGCCGGGGCCAGCTCTCACAAGCCTCAAACCCATCTACTGGCCTTGCTGAAACTGTCTCTGAAAGGACTGGTCAGCAGCTGAGAAGTGCAACCCCATGTGAACCTGGGGTGGAGCGCCATCTTAAAACCAAGCTGAGGGGCCTCCAGCCTGGTCTACAGAGTGAGATCCAGGACAGGCACCAAAACTACACAGAGAAATCCTGTAGTAGTAGTAGTAGTAGTAGTAGTAGTAGTAGTAGTAGTAGTAGAAGAAGAAGAAGAAGAGGAAGAAGAGGAAGAAGAGGAAGAAGAGGAAGAAGAGGAAGAAGAGGAAGAAAGAATCATTTGAAAGCCATCTCCATGTCTACAGGATAGTTAAGCTTAGGAATCTTGAGAGAGTAGGGGGTTTTTTTGTTTTGTTTTTTGTTTGTTTTGTGTGTGTGTGTGTTTTGAGACAAAGTCTCAGTTATCTGAGGCTAGCTCAAATTTGCTATGTAGATGAAACTAGCCTTGAACTCCCTCCCAGTTCTCCTGTCCCCACCTCCATTGGCAATTGCACTCACACATGCACATATATCCATACATACATACATACATACATACACACACACACACACACACACACACACACACACACAAGTTAATCTTAAAAATAAAAATTTCAGCACAATTAAATTTTTCTATAAAGGTTGCTGACATAGAGTATGTCCCTTGAAGAGACCATTCCAGTAAGAATGTTCAAACAGTCAGGGTGGTCACACATGACTTTAATCCCAGGGCTTGGAAGACAGAGGCAGGCAGCTCTACATAGCTCTACACAGAATTCCAGGACAGCCAGGGCTACAAAGAAACCTTGTCTTGGAAAACCAGTAAAGGCTTCTTCAAAGAGCACCAGGTCACGCTTAGGACCATAGGTGCCTTTCCTAGATGTAAGTATGCAATTTTCTGGTGCTCTCCAAAACAAGAATGTGAAACTTATTCACAGTGAGAACAGGTCTTCACTCCTTGAGCAACCTTTATGACCAGTGGTTTTACTTATCAGATTGTAACCATACCTAAGGCACCTCGGGAAACCGCATGATCTCATTTACTGGAAAAGAGGAGGGAAAAGTGCCTAAGAAACTCTCTGAAGGACATCAGCCTGAGATCACAGATAAGGATATAAGAAGCTCTTGAGAAGCCCACAGCACCCTCAGGTGTGTGAGACCCTCTCCCTGAGTAGCCCTCTCTGGGTATTTGCTTTTGAGACAGTCTCATTGTGTAACCCTGGCTAGCCTCCCTGCCTCTATCTCATACTGTTTTTATTTTAGATTTATTTTATGTCTTGCCTGCATGTATATCTGTGCACTGTTCAAATGTATGCCTGTGCACTATGCACATGTATGTTTGTGCACTGTGTATGTTTCTGTGCACTGTGCGGGTGTGTCTGTGCACTAGCTCAAGTACATCTGTGCACTGTGCATGTGTATGTTTGTGCATTATGCGAGTGTGTCTGTGCAGTGTGGTGCACCTGGCACCTGAGGAAGTCAGAAGAGTCAGATTCCCTAGAACTGGGGTTAGGATGGTCGAAAGCCATTGTGAGGAGCTGGGAACTAAACCCAGGTCCTATGCAAGAGCGGGGAGCATTCTCAAACATTCAGCCATCTCAGCTCCTCCAGAACTATTATTATCTTTCTGGTGGTTTGAGACAATGGGCTCACTGTGGCTTCACAGAGATCCACCTGTTTCTGCCTCCTGAGTGCTGGGATTAAAGGCAGTGCCGCTATACCTGTGGAATTATACTGGTGAAGTTTAATGAAGTCAGGCATTTGACCACAAAGCCCAATCAGTACCATCTACAGGCTCTTTCATCCTTCACACCTTGGGACGCCCAGGAGGAGATTCTGACTCAGAGTTCAGGCTGCTGTATTGGAGAGTTTCTTCATTCAGGGGTGATTCTCATTCACATCCAAATGATATGTGCCACACTAAAAGCCACGTCTCAAGCTGGCTACGATACTGCACACCCATGATCCCAGCCCTCGGGAGGTAGAGGCAGGAGGATTAAAAGCTCAAGGCCAATTTCAAGTACATAACAAGTTACAGCCCAACCTGGGCTACATAAGACCCTGTCTGGGGGGGGGTGGGGGGAAGCAACTAACTAAATAAAAGCTGTATCTCAAATGAGAACCTGTATATGAACCACCAAGAATCCTATTAAAAAGGAATTTTTACTCAGTGCATGTGAGGTGAAGCAACCAGCTCCTAGGTTGGCCTGGCTGTTCAGCCACAGCAAAAGGCCTTCAAGCCCTTGAAATTCCAAGGTCACAGCTTACTCATCCAGATTCCACAGATGTTAAAGTGGAGAAACACACTTAATTTTCCAGTCAGCGTTACACCTTCACCAAGACAAGGAGGGTGCTGCACTTCTTAATTTAAGCTAAACAATGAAATAACAGCTGTATTAAAACCTAGAATGGCCGGGCGGTGGTGGCGCACGCCTTTAATCCCAGCACTCGGGAGGCAGAGGCAGGCGGATCTCTGTGAGTTCGAGGCCAAGCCTGGTCTCCAAAGCGAGTTCCAGGAAAGGCGCAAAGCTACACAGAGAAACCCTGTCTTGAAAAAAACTAAAAAAATAAATAAACAAATAAATAAAACCGAGAATGAGGGGTTGGGGATTTAGCTCAGTGGTAGAGCGCTTGCCTAGTAAGCG
>CABHPP010158839.1:0-34498 GCA_902168425.1 Peromyscus attwateri | reverse complement strand
ACCTACACTTGCATGCTGTCTCTCTCTCTCATACACACACACACACAGAGAGAGAGAGAGAGAAAGAGAGAGAGAGAGAGAGAGAGAGAGAGAGATCAACCTAGGTACACCTCTATCCCAAAATAGGGAAGCTGAGGCAAAAGAATTTTAAGTTCAAGACCAGCCTAGGCTACATAGTAAGATATCGTCTTGAGGAAGAGGAGGTGGAGAAGGAGAAGGAGGAGGAGGAAGAGGAGCAGCTGCACCTCCAGGAGGGACATACTCACTAGAGACGCTGCCTCGCTGAGTGTTGCGGCAACAGCATGGTCACCAGGTGTTTGGGATGGTTTGCACTTAGCTGTGCTGAGGGGAGGTCTTTTGCTCCACCCCTTGGCAGTCCTATAAAAGCCCTTTAGTAGAGACAGAAGGAGCTGGTGGGTTTTGACCCAGGCCCTCCCAAGGCTGTCCTGTGTTTCTGTCTCTCTCCTTTATATTTCTATCTACATATTCTCCCTGCTCAAGAGTCCCTGGGGGAAAAAGAGGGAGCTGGTCTCCCTCAATATTATTAATAACCATTATTAATATATTAATATTAGTATTCTCTAGTAACTATTCCTAACAAATGTTAATAATTACTATTAGTGCTTATTAATATTCATAGCGATGATTTTATGCTGTGTGAGTTTTACCCACAGAAACACTCTCTAGGAAGCACCACCTCAGTTGCTGTGGTCCCTGCAGGTAAACAGCACTGCCTTCTCTCCTGTCTCCTGACGCAGTTACAGACAGGTGATGTTGGGGGCTCTGGCCTGAGCCCCTCAATACCGAGGCATTCCAGGGTGATTAACAGTGGGCTATCACAGGAGAACGGGGCTCACTGGTCTCTCAGCATCTGCCTCTGGGTTCCTTAGGCGATGGAGGTCAGACTGTGGAGTGTCCGCTCCACTCCAGAACAAAAGGTTTCCAGAGCTTGGGCACAGTCCTTCACCAACCAACCCAGGCAGGGTAGGTAGGGTTTGGAATGTTCCCTGCAGCCCTGGGTGGAAACTCCCATATGCAGCAACGTGTGAGCCCGGCTGGCAGGCGATGGCCTCTCACACTGTTATCCCTTCCTTAGCAATAATGTTTAGGTTCAGGAAAGAGTTCCAAAGTATATAGGAGTCCTCCTGCTGAGTAAGGGCTCTGGGCCCCACCCACTGCTGCTGGGGCCACTTCCATCTCCAGAGGTGTTATTACACCAGCACGGCCATGCGCTGGACACCGGAGTCTCTCAATGTCCTCATTATATGCCCTGTGCTTCTCAGGTCATGTAATTCAGCTGTAAAAATTTGCCCCTGGCTCCACCTGGCCCAGGAGTGGCACGGAGGGCTGTGTTTATTTTATTTTATTTTTTTGAGTTGCTGTTAAAAATAAGTTTAATAAAAAAAAAAAAAGGAAAAGAGAGCTTGAGACAGAGGCTATTTTAATTTGAGCTCTGGAGGGAAAGGCATGGATAGAAGGACTGAGGCTCTGCTGTTTTTATTTATCCTGGTGTGTCTGTGTGTGCACATGTGTGTGCTTTCGCAGACATGTGGGTTACACACACGTGCAAGGCTTGTTTCTCCTGTAGAACTGAAAGCCAACTTTGTTTATTAGACTGAGATTTTCCAGATCGTTAAGTTGTGATGGGGCTTGGCTGACACTGAGCAGTATCCGTTTTAAACACGCACACACAGGTACACACGTGGAAGGCAGCCGAGCCATCGCAATTAATAGCAGCGCCCGCAGTAATTAACTTTAAACGAACATTTCTGTGTTTCTCTCCCCCGCCCCCCACCCCATCCTTCCCTTGGTTGAGTTACTATATGAGCTTCTGAATGAAGCTGGCTTCTGTCTAGGGGTCTAGAAGGTTTGGGCTCTGGAATCCAGGGTGTGAAGATGAACAGAGGAAGGCCAGGACCGAAAGAGAGCTCAGACAATTGGTGTGCAACTGTGTGTGGGAAGGAGATGCGGCACATCAAGGTGGTCCTGGGATCTGAAGTCAACCCCAGCACAGTTAGCCCCACACAGCTCTGTCCCACCCGTGATTGGGAGGGCCGATCTCGGGGGTGCCGTATCGAGTGTGGAAATGTCCACTGTTGGAAGGACATCTGAGGATGCCTACAATTGACTATTCCTGGGAGGACTGAGATGGCTCTGGTCAGACGGGGTGAAGACAGGGGGCACTAACAGAACAAGCCATCTTTCTCCCAGGGAGCTAAAGGGACAACAGCCTGGCCTGAACGCCAGTCTGCCTTCCCCACTGGGGTCTACACTGAAGGGCCCGTGTGTTCTCCCTGGAGGCAGTTCCCGGACAGGAGCCTGGCCCACCCCACCCCTTCCATGTCCTGCGGGCCCTGGCAGAGGCCCGTGGGCACCGTGTGGAGACCGGCTCCCTCACATTGACTCCTGCCCAAAGGCCACGGACAGCAGCGAGCTCGCCCTCTGCTCCGGTCGCCAGGGTTACCCACAGCAGTGGCTGCTGTGGCCTCTGTTCCTAGGAAATCAGGCCCCATGCGACTCAGCCTTGTGCCCGACTCGAGCGCCACCTGCTGTCCACGGCGCCCCTGCGGGTAGACTCCGGCTGGATCCAGGGGCGCTCCGAGGCTGCATGGGGACAGGTGGAATCTGTCTGTCTTACAGCTCGAAGCAAGCACCAGGGACCCACAAAAGCCGTGATGTGAGCTCCGAGGGCTCTCGGCAGGTGTTGTAGGGCTTTGCTTGAAGGATGGATGGCGGGTAGAGGATGGATGGACAGTCAAAGGACAGACGGATGACAGATAACATGATGCATGGATGAATGACATACAGATGACAGATAACAGATGATGGATAAGTGGATAAACAGGAGGTTCAGAGATAAGGGACTGGGTAAAAGTCAGGCTACTTTTCTGCCTGACCTCCGCCTTTGCTAGTTGTAAAGTTAAGCATAAGCTGCATTCATCTCTCCGAGACTCGGTTTCATCTGTGAAACAAGAATAATGGTATTCACATTAGAGGCTTGCCATGAGGTAAGTCCCGCCGAGTTTCTGACCATTGAGGGCATTTGATAAATATTAACTACTTCCTTCTTAGTAGGTGTAAGGAGACAGAAGATAAACGTAATAGTTCAGCTAGTGACAGGGAGTATGTCTTTTCCTTTTTGTGTGTAAAGACAGGGAGAGTGACCGAAGAAAGAGGGACTTTCTCCTCTCGCTCTCCATCCCATGTTTGTATAAGTAGGAAGAGTCTAGACTCTGTGTGGTGACCCCTGGCTTTTATGAAAGAAGCCAGCAACATGTCTCCATTTTCAACCTTGTGCTGACCTTGCTAATAATCTAGGAGGAAAACTATTTCTGCTTGCACTTGGAAAGTACTGCAAACCAGGTATGCCCAGTGTGGGGCATTTTTCACCTCACAAGGTACATCTCCAGGTAGTGGCCGCCCACTGTGGTAGAGTCTCAGCCTGTAGACTCCCAGGGAGATGGCCGCTGCAGGCGAATAGCAATGTCCCCATGCCTCAGTGAAGGAACCAGGCTGGGGCCTCTGCAGAGAGGGGCAGTGCAAATCCCAATCCTGCCCTCTCAACACCCTCTTGGAGTTGATAATCCTACAGAGGTCTTCCTATGGTCTGCTCTGACCCAACCTGCATCAGCTCTTCACACCAGCTGCAGCCCCCAGCATAAATCAAGTCCGGGTTCCTGCCCATGGGTTATTGATTGAGTTCCCAGCTGTCTTCCGGTGGCTCCCGGCATGTGGCTATATTAAGAACGTGAACCGTAACATTAACACTTTTTTTAAAGGCCAAAAAGAAAGAAATACCCTAAAGAAACCAACACTGGATCCAACCAAGGGTCATAAATCAATGTCAGTAAATTTATAAACAGATCATGAATGTAAGTGCTTTTCACGGGGGTGTGTTGTTGTGTCTGCTGGGGAGGAGGGGGGAATTCTGAGAATCTCCCTCCGTTCTCTTCTCCAGTTAGGGACCACTCAGTGGTTTCAGGGGGGACAGACACAGACCAACCATTCAGTGCCAACATCCTGGTGACCATTGTGTGAGGGTAAGAGTATCATCAACTTCGGTGACAGGTGAGCCGAGCCCTGAGTTTGAACTGAAATATTGAAAACATTTCCCCCCCAAAACTGTGACTATTTCTTTAGGTTTCTTTGTTTATTTTTCTAAGTATCCTACTCTTTGGAGCTCCAGTGAGTACCACGAAACAGAGAACAGGATTCTTCGAACACGGTCTCCCTCACAATTGGATGGTGCCCCAGCCTGTGCTCAAGTCTACTGAGAGTTCAGGGGCCCACCTGTGCCACCTATGGGTCCTTGTGGTGGGGATCGGTCTGGGATTTCCTCACTGTTCTAGTTCTCAGCAGCTCTAGTTCCTGGCGCTTCGGCTCTGGCCTAGCCTAGGAGCCGTGGGGTGTTCCTGCCTTAGCACACAACCGAGTGGCTCATTGGTAAAGGCCAAATATGTCAGGTGTTGGCCCCTACCCTCAGCCCCTCAGCCACATACTGCACAAATGTACTTAAAAAGTCAAGACCCACAGGTCCTTCCAGAGTGGTGCATAATAACATTAGCCACACAGACCTAGTGCTTTCTAGAAGTTTCTCTCCCCTCAATTCTGGAACACATTTCTGAGTACACACATAGTGTTCTTTCAGCAAGCCTTTTAAAACCGCATTGGCTCACTCTGGGGGGTTCATCTTCCTTCTGAGCTTGACAGAATTTAGAGTCGCCTAGAAGACGTACTTCTGGGTGTGTCTGAGGGTATTTCCTGAGGAAGGAAGACCCGCACTAATGTGAGTGCCACCATCCAATGGTCTTGGGTCCCAGAGCAATAACAAGGAGACCGTGAGCTGGTGCCAGGACTCATCTCTCTGCTTCCTGACTTCAGGGGCACTGTGACCAACTGCCTCGCCCTCCCACCATGGCGTCTCTTCTGTGGTGGACCATATCCTTTCTAACTGTTTTCTTTTGTCGGTATGTTGTCCCAGCAACCAGAAAAGCAGCTACTGTACACATTTCTGAAAAAGTCTCTCTATTATTCTGTAATCTGTACCACTAGTTCCTGGGAGACCCTGGTTACTGCAGCCTCTTCAGGAGGCTGCTGGGTTTGACAGTTACCTTGTTTGGGCAAAACTATTCATGGGGGTGGGAGGGTGGGGGGGGATCTCTCAGCCAACTGCGTCTTTCCAGGCCAGCACTAAACAGGGGCTTCATTTCTTTGAAAACTAGGTATTAAATGTGTCAGGTATAGGAAGTGAAATGTAATGAGACCAGTTCCACACGCAGTTCCAGGTGTGTAAATCCCAGTGATGGAGAACAGAACATAGCTGGAGCGGTACAAATGGGGTCCTGGGTCTGGGGGAGGAAATGACACCCTTGATGGGTCTTAGCTGCCATTCTAACAGACACTCAGTCAAGGCCGCTAAACCCAGAGGGGCCTGAAGTTCCTGGGGCTGGACTTGCTGTTTTTAAGCTGTAGTTGGTTTCGTACTCTCGGGCTTTCTGTTTTTAAGCTGTAGTTGGTTTCGAACTCTCCGTCTTTGTTCCTTGGAGTTTTCATGGGTGTGTTTGCTTGTGCCCTGACTCACAGTAAACACTTGGGATTTCTATTTTGAGGTTATGTTTCACTTGAACTGTGTTTGAGCCAAGTTCTCCAAGAAGGTAACTGGGGGCTGGGTAAAGGAAACCACCAAGCCCAGGTTGGGGAAAGAGGGGCAGAGGCCCCAGCACTGAGACAGCATTTCCAGCCTTTTTTCTTCTTTTAGGATTTCTTTCTAGTTATGTATATATTGAGGGGAGGGGGTATGGGTCTCAGGCCCAACTCCAGAACTACCGAATCCAAATCTGCATTTTATCACAGCCCTAGGTGATGTGTAGACACACTACAACACGAGAGGCCCAGATTAGGGAACAGGTATTGGACATGACCTTTGCTTTTACACAAATTTATCACCACACGTTATCATAAGAATTGCAAGGATTGGCTAATACAGAGGCTCTCCTCCCTGGCTGGGAATCAGAATGATTAAAGGAAGGTTTTTGTTTGTTTGTTTGTTTGAATGGATCTTTATATTTGTTTAGAGTTCCTGAATGGTTGTGCTACGCAGGCTAAGGCTGAGGGGTTCTGGGCTAAAGTGTTGCAGTAGATGACTGGATTTCTGTGGGGGCAGGAGGCCGTGGCTCTCTGGTCTCCTCCCTCATCACAGGACAAGGACAATACAAAAATGGATCCCATCGTCATCCCAGGTCATTTCAGTCAGGAAGCACACACTGCTAGTGTGTGAATTAAGCTATTAGAAGAATAAGGAGAGTAGAAAGGTGAGTGCCTGTGGTGGTTCGTTCTGCTGCTCAAACTGAACCTAGGAAAAGAGTTGAAGTGAGGGAGTGCATAGATCAGGTCGGTCTGTGAGCATGCTGTGGGGAATTGTCTTGATTATAAGTTGATGGGAGAAGACCCAGTCCACTTTGGGCAGCACTCTTCCCTAGGCTGCCCCCCAAAAGGGTCCCTGCCCTGCATAGGGACCTGCACTACATAGAGCAGGCTAGCTGGATACTAACCATGCTTACATTTTACTTCTCTCTGGTCTGGTGGATGTGACGTGAAACCTTGACTTCCGTGCTGGAACAGACTATAATCTAGAATTATGAGCTAAAATAAAGTCTCTCTCTCTTAGGTTGCCTTTTTCTGGGTATTTTATCCCAGCAACAGAAATGAAACCAGGACAATAACCCAACAAGAAGTGATTGATGCAGACCTGAGAGCTGGGAGTCAACGGGAGAGCAAGGACAGGTCTGGGTGACACATCCATGTCCCATGTCAGAGCTACAAGGACCTTAGCAATCTTCTATTTTGCCGTCAAATACCGTACAGCAGGGTTTCAATCAGTGCTATTAAGGTTCACAGCCAATAACTGTGTCTCATGGGGGCCTCCTTGTGTATGGTAGGGTGTGTAATCAGCTTCCCTGGCCTCTACCCACCACATGCCAGGGGTATGCCCTATCCCCTTCCCAACTGTGACAATGAAAAACGTCTCCAGATTTTGCCAAATGTCTGCTGTTGGCAAAGCCACACTTGGTTGAGAGTGACTGCATAGAATAATTAAGAAAAATGGCCATGAGTCCTTAGAACTAACGTGGAAGGCACACCAATGTGTGCTGTGAAGAACAAGAAGTCAGCTGCACACAGACAGCATGGATGTCTGCCCCAACAGGAGGGTGAGTGTATGCGTGTATACCCAGGTAGTTTCATAGATGCTTGAACTTCTTAGCTCCTTCAGCTACTCTCCACCCTGGCCAATGTCTTTAATCTCCACATACCTCAGTTTCTCCATATGTAAAAAGGGTCTATCTCAATGGGCTGTCATGAAGATTGTTTGGTCACTTTTGCCTAACTATGACCATAGTCCTTGACAGAAAATAGTTAGAGGAAAATGTGTTTTGTATCAGTGTTTCAGGTTTCAGTCCGTGACGGCAGGGAGGCATGGCATTTTCACTCCTGGCGGTAGGAAAGTGTGATTAAGGCTCTTCACATTGTGACAGACCAGGCATGATCAAGACAGGAAGTGAGCAGGGATGACATATCCCTAAGAACTTGCCCCCAGTACCCTACTTCCTCCAACTAGGTCCCACCTTCTTAAAGGTTCCAAAACAATGCCACCATCCAGGGAACAGACTATTAAAATATGGGTCTATGGGGGACATTTCAGAGTCAAACCATAATGTTTAACATTATCAAAGTACTTCTGGCCAAGCCTGGCACATGATGGGTAGTTCTCAGATTCGGGCACTGATAGCCACTTTTTGACTCTGAGAATGTGAGCAAAAGGTTGGGTTGGGAGCTGGAAAGGTCAAGATTTGTTCTTTTTGTTTTGCAGAATCTTACACAAGAAGATTGTATCCATTAGTTGTGTAATAAAACACATCCAAAGGAGAAAGAGGGGGCTGGGGAGAAGACTCAGCCAGGAAGATTTGCCACACAAGGAATCCCCACACCCATTTCAATGCTGGGGGCCGGGGGGGGGGGGGGCAGCCTGATTGTAGACCCAGCAAGCTCAGGAGGCAGAACAGGGCCAGGAGACTCTCTAGACTACGTGAACTGGCAAACTCCAGGTTCAGATGAGAGACTCTGCCTTTGTATACAGGAGAGAAATAGAGAAATATACCCAGTGTTAACATCTAGCCTTTGTGTGCATACCTACACATGTGTGCGCCCCCCCCCCAACACACACACAAAACACATATTCCACACACACTCAAAGAAGAAGCGGAGGAAGGGAGGAGGAGGAAGACATGTTCAGAGTTAACCTGACTCTTGTAAGCAAACTCTTGATTTGGGGATTGTTTTAGGCTCAGTAAGACTATGTAAAGACAGTTCAGCAGTCATCCTGAGTCCTCTCGGCCAGTTCAGTTCCCCTAATGTTATCATCTTACAAGTCTGTGGTACAGTTGTCAAAACGAAAATCCATTGGTCCATCACTGTTAACTAAATTCCAGGCCTTGTTTGGAGTTCTCCAGATACTGCCCCCCTACACACACACACACACACACACACACACACACACACACACACACACCATGTCATTTTTCTGCTCCAGAGGCCCACACCTTTCCGTTCGTTATCAGTCTCCCTAGGCTCCCCTCAGCTGTGACAGCTTCTCTGTCTTCCCTTGTTTTTACGACCTTGACACCTCTGAAGAGTCCCAGCCAGGTTTTTTACAAAATGCTTCTCAATTGGATGTGATGTTTTCTCACAATTAGACTAGAGCTATGGGTTTGGGCTTGAGGGAAACCTCAGGGAGGAAGTGTCTCTCTCATGGCGTCATGCCAGAGGGCCACTGCTATCAGAGTGACTTATCACCGATGACATCACCCTAGCCACGGGAGTTTCTCCACTGCAAGTGAGTCCACTCCTTCTTTGGAAGCAAGGCACCATATAGGAGTCCATGTTCCAGGAAGGGGAGACACAGCTCCTCTCCAAGAGAGAGTATCCACATGACTTTAAAATTCTCTACAGTTTCGTCTCCTCTCCCTCATTCATTCAATTAATTATTTATATTGTTTTACACACACTCGTGTGTGTGCACGCACGCGCACACACACACACACACACACACATATAAAATCAGCATGGAGTCACGGAGTAGTGGACATTTTAGACTACTTTAGGACCCAATGCAGTACTCTGTTATTCAAACAACCCATTTTAAGTTTTTAAGTTTTCACTTTTATTAGTAGAAAGGTCCTGGCCTGGGAGTCTTAGAGGCAGATTTGTAGAACAGGGAAAGAGGTGATGAACTTGGGATCTTTGATTTTAGGTTGGTCTCGAACACCACAGTCAGGGGGCAATAAGCAAAAGGAACAGAGCTCTGTGGCTTGTGTACAAGATGCAGAGACCAGGAACCTGTGCATAAATGCCCCAGGCAATAGGGTGAAGTAGAGCCGGGGTTGAGAGTCATGGAACAGAACCTCCCAAGACACACAACTAACCAATGGGGTTGGGTGGGGAAAACGCACGTTTGTGTGATTATGGAGAGTGATGGAGTCCCATGGTCTGCAGCCAGCAAGCTGGAGACTCGGGCAAGATTGATGGCTGAAGTCCCCCACCTCTCTCCGCTTCCTTTGCGTTAGGCTGAACACAATACACACCTAAAGGAGGAAATTTGGGCTCCTCGGTTTCAGTCCATCATGGCAGGGCAAGTCTGCTCATGGCTGTGGAAGTGTGTGGGGATCATTCACATCAAGGCCAGGCAGGAAGCAGAGAACAAGGTCAGGACCACAGGAGGACAAAATCATGAGGACCCGCCCTACTGACCTACTCTGCCAGCCAGACCCCAGCTCCTGAAGGTAACACAGCTCCCGGAATAGTTCTGGTAACTGGGGTACAAAACATGAGCCTGGGGTTGAGGAGGTCACTAACCCTCACCTTCAAAGTATGAGGACCTAAGTGTGACCCCTAGACCCGTGTAGAAAAGTCAAGTGTGGTGGCAGACATGGGGAGACAGAGACAAGAGGATCCCTGTGGCTCTCTGATCAAGTAGTCTACCCTGTCTCAAAATCCAAGGTGGACGGACGGCACCTGAGGAACAACAGCTAAGGTTGTCCTCTGCCCTACACACACACACACACACACACACACACTCTCTTTCTCTCTCTCTCTCTCTCTCTCTCTCTCTCTCTCTCTCTCTCTCGCTCGCTCGTATGCAATGTAAGTCTATGAGGAACATTTCAGTTTCAAACCATAACAGTCCAGAAGCCAGAACACTTGAGACCCAAGAAGAGTCAGGGTTACAGTGTTCAAGGTCAAAGGTCAAAAAAGACGGCTGGTCTTGGCTGGGTGCAAGTGGGCAGGAGGAGCTAACCCTCCATGTCTGTCTGTCCTGCCCATGCCTTTCACTAACGGAATGAGGCTCACCACGCTAGAGAGGGCCATTTCTTTCTATATTTCACCCAGTCAAACTCACCTAGAAACACACTCACGGGTGCACCCAGAATAACATCTACTCAAATCGCTAGACGCTTTTATCCTAGTACGTATAAAATTAAATTGCCACCCATGGAATTAGCAACTCCCTCAGCTGTGACTTGGGGTCAGGAAGCCCTTCCTGGATCAGGGAAAGCCAGAAGGTTAACCAACCATGTGGGAAAAAGGATGCACAATTTCAAGTCATTTCTAATCTGTAAAATCCTGGGGAAGTCAAGGTCATGATGTAGTTGAGAAAGTCACACTAGGTGCCCACCACTTTCTCAAGGATCAGCACAGGGTTTGGACAGGTGAGACAGCAGTCTGGAATGAAGGATTCCTGGTCTAGAGGACTTAGGCATGTGGTTCTCAACCTTCCTAACGCTGCAACCCTTTAGTACAGTTCCTCACGTTGTGGTGACCCCCAACCATAAAATGATTTCATTGCTACATCATAACTATAGATTTGCTATTGTTATGAATCATAATGTAAATATCTGATATGCAGGATATCTGATATGTGACCCCTGTGAAAAGGTCGTCTGATACCTCCCCAATGGGTCAAGACCCACAGGCTGAGAACCGCTGCTCTAGGGGCTCCTTCTAGCTGGCTGGGAGCCAGGGGTTTCTCCAAAACACCTTCCCACAGGGTCTGGCTGGTCAGGACAAGCACAACCCACACTGGAAGAAGAGGTGAGTCACGGGAACAGCATCCTGAAGTGGGGAGAGCAGATGACCAGCCACTGCCCCCTGGTCAGCCTGACTCCCACGCTGCTGGGACAGCCTTCCTGGAAGTGGGAACTTCTGGCCAGAAAAACGTTTTCAATACCAAAATGAACCAGATGTGGATCCCGGGACTCAGACCATCAGAGGAAGAGGAGGGGTGAGAAAGTCCAAGAAGAGGCTGTGATGCAAACGCACTGTCCACAGACCAGCTCCGGAAACCACCGTGGTGACAAGACACTGGGAAGGACCCGTCCGGGCAGCTCGGGATGGGAGGGGCTTCTTCCACTCAGCTCCCTGGTGGGAGCGGAGCCTAGGGAGCTTGTGTCCCCAGGCCAGATGGGCAACAGGCAACCCACATGGACTGAACCTTGTCCACCAGCAGGCCGGGCCAAAGCCCCCATGGGCCCTGGAGGCACATTTCTGAGGAGGCTGGTCAAGCCCAGAAAATGGCACAATGTTGGGGACCACAGCATGGTTAAACTTCAGCACAGCCTTTCACAAGGTACCCGCCAACTTCAGCCAGGATGGCAGCCACACTGACCAGGAAAAGGACCCAGGGAGGTTGTGTGTGTGTGTGTGTGGGGGGGGAGATGGTTTAAAAAGATTTAATGGAAGATGGTTCTGTTAGTAAAGTATTTGCCTTGAAAGTACAAAGACCTGAGTTCAGTCCCCAGAACCCACATAAAAAGATGCCGGATGTGGAGGCATGCCCCTGCAGTCCCAGCTCAGAGACAAGTGAACCCCAGAAGTTCACTGGCCAGACGGCTTAGCCTACTCAGCACGTCCCCAACCAGTGAAAGATCCTGTTTGCAAAACAAAAGCAAGCAAACAAAAAGGCAGATGGAACCTGAGGAACAATATTAAGGTTGTCCTTTATCAGCCACATGCATGTGAACACACGTGCACACACACACACACACACACACACACACACACACACACACACCCCTGAGGGACTTAGAGGCTAGCAGGATGTGAGGAATGGAAAAAGAACAAACAGCAGACAGCCCATCAACAACTTTTGAAATAGACTTTGGAGGGCCTTGGAGGGCCAGCTCCCTGACACCGACCTGTCCTTCAGCACAGGCAGCAGCCTCTGCCACCTTGGGTGATCTCCAGCTGTCCCAGCAGGTGCCCTGGCTTTGGCACTCACCTTACTTCTTAGGCTGTTCTCACTCCAGGAACGCCTGCTGGCCTCAGCCAGGTGAGACCCTGGAGTGCCTCCGAAGCCTGCCTTCTCTCTCCTGTCACCTCAGGAAGTTTCCAGAGGCTGAATGTAGCACAGGCGGCCTCCAGCAGCAGGCTGAGAGCAGAGCTCCGTTCTGACTCCCTCCACGCTCCTGCCCTGCTTCCCAGCTCCCCTCTTCTGACCACGGGAAGCCTGGCTTGGAAGACCCAAGACCCAAGAAAGGCCCAAAGCTCCCAGACTCAGTACAGAAAAGAAAATAATCTTTCAGATCCACCCAGTGTCTGTGGAGAAAAGGAGCTTGTGCAGTGAGGCATGGAGGCCCCTGAGGAGCCAGGGCATGCAAGCCTTGCCTGGGATCTCTCCCCAAAGGGCTTTTAGTGAGTTTGACTTGAGGCTGCACCAACAATGGAATTCACGAGAGTCTAAAGAGACAGACAGACATGAGACGAGTGTGTCAGAGGACAATGGGTGTAGCATAAATTCTAATTGGTCTTAATTATAAAAACCCGGAGCCAGATATAGGGATAAATACTGAAAGATCCGGGAGACAAAGCAGCAAGCTACAGCCACCTCTTACCTCGCCAACTCCTCAGCCTGAAAGAGGTGAGCTCCCGTCTCCTCCCGCCTTATATTCCTCTCTCTGCCCAGCCACATCACTTCCTGTCTCCACTTCCCCAGTGGTGGAATTAAAGGTGTGTGCCTCCAAGTACTGGGATCAAAAGCATGAGATCCCAAGTGCTGGGATTAAAGGTGTGTGCCTCCACTGCCTGGCTCTGTTTCTCTTTTAGACTGGCTCAATCTTGTGTAGCTCAGGGTGACCTTGAACTCCTGATCTTCCAGCTTCCTCCTCCCAAGTGCTGGGATTAAAGATGTGTGTCACCACTGCCTGGCCTCTATGGTTAACTAGTGGCTAAAGTACTCTGATCTTCAGGCAAACTTTATTTGTTAGAGCACCAACAAAATAGCACCACACACAGGTAACTAAGGAATCCCATGGGACTACATCCCATGCTTCTGCTCTGCTCTGTTTTTATCTCCTTCATTTTTAATTTTTTGACTCTGATCCTGGTAGACCAGAGTTTTGCAGCAGAATTCTCCAACCATGATACCTCCAACCCTGAAAATAGTAGCTGCTTATTAAACATCTCCCTATACAAACCAGCTCCTGGGCTGAGTGCTTTGCAGACACTAGCCCAATCCTTATCAGAACAACAATGTGAAGAAGATGAAATCATTCCCATTTTATAGACATGGACATTGGGTAAAAATGACAGACAGTAGATCCTGCAAAGATGTCTCATTCTTTGAGTTACCAAAGACAGACTACAACTGTTTTCAGTAAGTGGGTGAGGACATATAAGATACGGATAGAAGGGAGGCATATTTTTAAAATAAACTCAACCTTTGAGTTCTTTCTTTCCTTTGTTGCTGGTTTCGGGTTTGGGGGTCTTTGTTCGTTTGGTTCATTGGTTTGTTTGCTTGCTTGCTCTGTTTGTTTGTTTGTTTGTTTTCTGAGACAGGGCATCCAACATCCCAAGCCAACCTTGAATTTACTAAACAGAAGGAGGAAAGTCTGAACTCCTAATCCCTGCTCCCACCTCCTGAGTCTGAGATTGCAGGCACACAGGACCACACCCCGTTTAGACGATGCTGGCCGTCAAGCTCAGGCTCTCCTTCACGCTGGAGAAGCACTGTACCAGCTGAGCTGCCTCTCCAGCTTCTGAAATGGAACTTCTTAACTATGAAACTCCGGGGCTAAAATAAGACAGAAATGGAGACTTCAGTGGATATCAGAGAACTGCTGGCCACAGACTCACGGGACTGTGGCGAGAACTGGAGAAATAATGTTGAATGCAGCCAGAGAGATAGCGAGGAGGAAAACCTAGGCGCCAGAAGCTACGGCTGATGGGCCGAGAAAGCCCCTGTGTCACACCAGAGTTTCGAAGATGAAGGAAGAGAGGCTGGAAGATGGATCAGCTGAGAAGGCACTTGCCTTGAGAGAATGAGGACAAGGGTTTGAATGAACAACTCTCACGCAAAACCACATGGAATGATGCGCTGTAGTTCGGCCTCTGCAAACACAGACAGGAAAATCCCCAGCATTCACTGGCCCCCCATGCTACCAGAATTGGCAAGCTCTTGGTTCAATTAGAGACCCTGTCTCAATTGAAGAGTGACTGACAAAGACCCCTGCCATTGACCCTGAGTCTCCAAACACAGGCCCTCACACACGCACACAACTAAACCAATATGTACATAACGCGCGCACACACACACACACACACACACACACGCACGCACGCACGCACGCATGCACGCAAGCACGCGCGCACGCACCCACACACACAAAGAATGAGGAAAAAGGGAATATGGCAGAGGCAATTTAGAGCTTTAAAGGTAAATGACAGAGAATATTCCAGAACTTGTGACTGGGGGTCAATCCAGAGTCAGTGAGTATGCAGTGTGAGCTGTGAGTAAAGGGTTAACATATTGTAACAGAATTTCTCATATTTTCTTTTTCTGAGACAGAGTCTCACATATCCCAGGCTGACCTCAACCTCATCAAACATATGAGGATGACCTTGAACTCATGATCCTCTTGCTTCACCTCTCAAGTGCTGAGATTACAGTCCAGGAAGCTCCTAATAGGTTATGTAGGGAGCGTGGGCTGTGGAGAGTGCTGGAGGTCCAGCTCCTGGGGCTTGGCCTGTCTGGTAGAAGACTCAAAGCCTACGGGGAATTGGGAGAATGGGGGTGGCAGAGAGCTGAGCTGCCCCCTCCCCTCCCTGTGTATGAGACCTAGCAGGAACAGGAAGGCAGGCTCTTGTATGAGACCTAGCAGGAACAGGAAGGCAGGCTCTTGCCTGCTGGAGGAAACATCGTTTTCGAAAGGGAGAACGGAGCCACAGATGGATCCACTGGACGCATTAGGGGACCAAAGCACAGGTGACAGTTCTGTCAAGAACCTTGATGGTGACAGCGGAGTCATAGTCCTTTCCGACAGTCCCGGGGGGGGGGGGGGGGGAGCTGGGGGCCCTGGGGGACCAGCACAGATACCCTAGTGTACCAAACACATCTCCGTCAACAACGGAAGGAGACACTGCCTCCATTTTCCAAAGCAAAATCACACCACAGAGATGTAGCTGCTCAGCGGTCTCTCTGAGACCCAGATTTACAACCTTCCCCCATAATCAGAGTCCCTGTCACCTGAGACTACGTCTACACCTGATGACTTAGATGGACTTAGATACGGTGGCGTCTGTGCGAGTGACGCGCACATCCGTAAGTGCGGGAACTGAACACGTGGCTGATGGGTGTTGTCCTGTATTCAATACAGTGATAGAACCCAGGAGGGCCAAAGAATCGAGTCCCTCCCCTCTACTAGTGCCTTGATCATTCCAAGTTGAAGAACAGGACACCATGTCAGCATCCAGGTGCCCCGAACCAGACTTTCATAAGTCACTTGGCACCTCTGTGTCTCTACTTTTCCGCTTCCATAATGGGATCCTACTGCCTCTAAGAACGAGGATGATAGGTGTCTTGGTACACTTATCAACAATAGCAAATATTAGTATCAGGCTAGTCTTCCCTTATTAGGACTAAGCTAAAAAGTTGAAGAACTCAGTTTACCTATAATTAGACAAGGCCTCTTTTGGGTTAAGATTTTGAAAGAAGATTTGGAAATTGCTGTAGCATTTCTAAAATGAACATCGGAAAAAGAACAAAATTGCCTCCGGGGTGGAACACGGGGGTGAGCTGGAGAGATGGCTCAAGGGTTAAGAGAGCAGACACTCAGCCGGGCGGTGGAGGCGCACGCCTTTAATCCCAGCACTTGGGAGGCAGAGCCAGGCGGATCTCTGTGAGTTCGAGGCCAGCCTGGTCTATACAGAGCGAGATGTAGGACTGGCATCAAAACTACACAGAGAAACCCTGGAGAGAGAGAGAGAGAGCGCGCACATACAGTCTTACAGAGGACGCCAGCTAGGTTCCCAGCATTCACATTGGATAGCTCTTAACCACCGTAGCTCCGGCTCCAGGGGATCTGGTGTCTTCTCCTGGTGCTCAAAGATACCTGTACTCACATTTACATACACAGACACACACTCATACACATAACTAAACATAAAATTAAGTTTTAAAATGAAAAAATGTGAATGCCCCCAGGGACAAACAGCAGAGTGTTAGGTGTTTCTTGTATTTGGAGCACTTTTTGACAGTAACGTCCAAGCGACAGAGCCAAACTTTCTGATTCAAAGACGCTCCATATTTTCCCTCCTTGGGGTTTTCCTTACTCCACGGGACCAAGTTCAATTTAAGGATTGAGTAGAGATAGTGGGAAATTTGTAGAAAGACGTGTGATGGAGTGTGTATATGAGTGTGTGTGAGTGTGTGTGTCTGTGTGTGTGTGTGTGAGAGAGAGAGGAGTGTGCATTGAAAGTGCACGGACACCCCAAAACCTGACTCTAGACTGTACCTAGGCGGAAGGAAAGGACCCCAGTGCACAGGGGCCATTCTCCCACGTGTCCACAGCCGTTACTGTCAAAATTCAAAAGCATTTCACGGAACAAATAACGCGGGGAAGTACTGCTCTGGGCGTGGGAGGAGGGACGCAGTGGGTGGTCTGAAGGACTCAGCAGGAACAAGGCAGTAGGACAGAAGGAAAGTTAGAGTCAATAAAAGAGAAATTCCTTCTCCCTGGCTGCGCCGTAGCCGCTCAAGGGAACACGGTACAACCTGAGTCATTGAAACCTTGGCTGGGAAAAGCCACGGAGGATGTACGAGAGACAGAGCCGGAGTCTGGATTAGTCTGGTGGTGGGACCAGAAGGCCCACTAGGTGACTTTTAACGTGCATGGCTCTGACTCACCAGACATCCCCTGCTATCAGATTCTGCAGAGGGGCTGGGGGTCCGTGGTGATGGATGGGGCTTTGAACACGTGTGATGGGAACTGTGTGTTCAGGCAGCTGTTTCCAAAGCTTCCACTGCCTGGTGTCCCCAGACTGACGGCAATGTTTGGAAACTTCACATGCTCGCTCCTACAATAAACTTCACGTTCCTTGCAGAGTTTGTTTTACATGGGATTAAAAAAAAAATGGAAGCAGGAGAAGGATATTCCGTTAGAGTTTGCAGGAAATAATCTTTTTAATTAGATGGCTGCCACATATTTCAGATTTTCCAGTCATGCTTGGTAACTGCTGTCATGTATGTGTATGTTTTGTTTTATATAAAAACACACTAGTATTATTTGTTTTTCCTAGAAAGTGCTAGTTAACATGTGTGAGTACTATGAACTTGGACTGTTCTGTGATCAATATTTGGTCAGATGTCATGTTCTGCGGGTTTGATTCACAAAGTTGTTTGAAGCCAGGGGCCATCACTGTCCACTTGATAGAAGCCAGATTTTAGACTCGATCCAGACTTAGCACAGCTCTAGGTAAATAAAGGGCGTTCAATAATTGCTTGCCTACTGTTTGGGAAGCTGCCTAAAGGAATAGGCCACTTTTCCAAAGTCAGTTTGCTTTCATTTCAGAAGCACACTGAACCCCAAGGAAAGAAGAAAAGGCAAATTGGGGTTTATATCAGGACAGCGGGGTTTGATTGCAACCCCTCT
Organism: Peromyscus attwateri; assembly: GCA_902168425.1. Classification (NCBI taxonomy): domain Eukaryota; kingdom Metazoa; phylum Chordata; class Mammalia; order Rodentia; family Cricetidae; genus Peromyscus; species Peromyscus attwateri. The sequence goes on along the minus strand of CABHPP010158839.1, from coordinate 16,520 downwards.
CCTGGCTCATCAGAGGACCTGAGCAGCATCCCACCAGTCTCCTCCGCCTGGCTCTAAATCTACGAGATGGACAGCTGAGCTCAAACATGTCTGTGGTACCTGGTGATGACGACGACGCAAAATCTGCTCTTGCCGGCAGCAGCAGCCAGACTGAGCCGAGCTGCCTGGTGTGTCCTGTGTACTGTCCCCGGAGTCCACAATAGGGAGCGACACAGTGACTTTAAAGAGGAAAGGCCATCCTCCCATATAGGTCCAGTTGGGCCACCCAGGGTGCTAACACAGCAGGGTAGAGCAGTTGCCAACAAGATGCCAGAGATGGATCTTGGCATCCCCCAAAGGCATGTGCACTAGAGGCTGGTTCCCCAGCCCAGGCTATTATTGGGAGGGGGTGGGACCTTTAAGAGGTGGGATGTAGTGGAAGGTTTTAGGTCGTTGGGGTGTCCACAAAGGGGAAGGTAGGTCTGTCTTTCCCCTTCCCTTTCCCTATCCAATGAGTAGTTTCTGTCATAAATCAAAGAATGCGAGACCATGAATTTGAGAGAAGGGCGTGTGGGAGGGGTGGGTTGGAGGGAGGAAAGGGAAGGGGGAAGGACATAATTATATTTTAATCAAAGAAACAAAAAGAACCAGAATGCTAGTCAAGGTGTCCTTGGACTAGTCAGCTCTCCGCTAGTTTAACAAACACCAGCCTACACAAAGAAAGGGTTCCTTTTGCCTTGTGGTTGGGAGTTTCAGCCCATAACCAAGTGGATCCATTGCTTTTAGGATTCTGGTGGGAGGAAGGATGCCCCCGCCCTGGGAAGCGCCTAGGTCCCTCTGCACTTCAAACAGAGGCTCAAGCCCATCCCAATGCCCAGGAAACCGCTGCTCGGGTTTCCCCCCCCCCTGCCCGTGACTGGTTCCTCCCCTCCCACCTGGGTCCTGATCTTCCTGAACGCTCATCATCTACCATGTATGGCACCGCGCAGAAACATGGGGGGGGGGGGGGTGTTTTCTAGCTTGACTCCTCACAGTGTGGGGTTTGCCACTAGGGAAATGGGGAACATCAAACACATAGGGAGGCTATGCAGAGACGGACTTCCTTGGAGACCTCCAGAGACCTGGAGAGAGTGACCAAGCAGAGAGAGAGAAGGAGCCGGTTCAGGCGAGGGGACGCGGGGCAAGCGCGATGGAGAGGCTGTGGGAAGACAGGAACCGGGGACAGAACTTGACTAGCTGGTGTGGAAAGGCGGGCAGAGTGGCTGAGGTCACGGCAGAGGGGACTGACACCCCACCAATGCCTGTCGCCTGGCTGTCTGCTTCCCTTCCTCCTGGCTCGCAGCAGCAGCCCTGCTAGGTTGCTCAGAAGCAGCCATGCTTCACAGAGCTGGCAGTTCGCAGTTGGCAGGGAGCACCCTGATCCCTCGCTCAACAGCCATCGGTCTTCTCTTCCCCCTTCCCAACATTTCTCTTCTGCTGTGTGAGCCAACATACCTTGAACTTGCTGGCAACGAACGCATGTCATGAGTTGTCTTTGGAGCCCTTCAGGAGTGTGGTCCATTTCACTTCCATCTGGGCTAGGAACATGCCAACTAGGATTCCTCTGGATTTTTATTTTTCTTATCCCTGGGTTGTCCAACCCAAAGGAGGAGACGCTAAGACCCCTTGGGTCTCAAGCTCATGGCTGCCTCCTGCAATCTCCCCCCACCCCTCACCAGTCCCTGGGCAGCTGGACCCTCAGTCCTTCTAGGGTGGAGTCCTGACATGTGGCCCCCTCAAACTGAGTGCTCAGAGACTGGGTTATTACAAACGCACATTTGAGCTTGAAAATTGGGAGTATGTATTCTTGGCAGCTGCTGGGACAGGCTGTGAAAATTCTTTAAGTGTTGGATTTCTTTTCAGGAGTGGGGGTTTGTTGTAGCGAATGCACAGGCTGTGGAAACCTCAGGGCTGTGCGATCGGAAAGCCAGGGTAGACGTGGAGATGTCAGAGAATCATGGGTGGAACCCACAGCTGTGTGTTCGAAGGACATCTGCCCCACACCCTGGGGACAGCTCTCTAGTTACTTGCTTCATCGATTGCTGGATAGAAGAGGAGAGCCAAGGAAAAGTAAGTGAAGTAAGACAGGACTGCAGAGCCTGCCTGCCTTCAGCCACCAGGCCTGTAATCCCAGTTAAGTGGAAGGCTGAGGCAAGAGGATCACAAGTTCAAGGCCGGCCTGCCTGCCATCCCGCCTGCCTGCCTGGGCTAGCCAGTAAATACAAGGCCAGCCTGAACAATTTCATAAGACCCTGTCCCAAAATAAAAACTTTAAAGACCTGAAGATCTGGGGCTGTAATTCAGTAGTGGAGTACTTGCTTGATTTAGTATGCACAAAGCCCTAGGCTCACGTCACAGTAACGGGGATGGGGGGGACACATAAAAAATTAGAGAGGCCGGGCGTTGGTGGCGCACGCCTTTAATCCCAGCACTCGGGAGGCAGAGGCAGGCGGATCTCTGTGAGTTCGAGGCCTGCCTGGGCTACCAAGTGAGCTCCAGGAAACACGCAAAGCTACACAGAGAAACCCTGTCTCGAAAAAACAAAAGGAAAAACGCAAAAAAAAAATTAGAGAGATCTGAGGGCAGATCCCTAGTTACTGGGAATACATCCCATGAGATCCTACCTCCCAATACTGTTGGATTGAGAACCAATGTATAAATTTGGGAGAACTAGGTGCTGGAATGTGCTGCTCAATCTTTTCAATTTTATTTGGAAATTTGAATTTTCTCCATAATCAGTGGTTGTTTAAAAGAACAAAAATGAGCCGGGTGGCGGTGGCGCATGCCTTTAATCCCAGCACTCGGGAGGCAGAGCCAGGCGGATCTCTGTGAGTTCGAGGCGAGCCTGGTCTACAGAGCAATTTCCAGGACAGGCACCAAAACTACACAGAGAAACCCTGTCTCGAAAAACCAAAAAAAAAAAAAAAGGAACAAAAATGAAATCTAAGTGTCTCAGTGACTTTTCTCATTGCTGTGGCAACTACCAGGGGAAGAATGATTTGATGCTCAAAGTCTATGAGAACCTCTTCAGCAATGGAATAAACCTCAGGCCCACCTGCCCTCACAGCTAGTCCAACAGGAGTCCAGAGAACAGGGACCACGACAAACTCACTCCTAGGTCGCCAGTGTTCTATGCGTTTTTTGAATGGCTCGGCACTATTGATTATCTCAGAGGCACCAGCCACCCTTACCCCTCTCACCTCAGCATTACTGCTTGTCTACCAACCTTTAGTCTATGCAGAACTGGAAGAGATCTCTCAAACGCTGCTACCTAGTTATTGCCATGGTCACTTGTCAGACACAGGCCAGTGACTCCAGCATCACCATCCGTGGTTCCTGCCATCTAACTGGTGTTCAGTTGCACCTCTGCAGCACACAGCCTCTACCCTCTCTTGAGCCACATCCTTGGTCCTGATCTGCTCATCCTGAGTCCCCAGCTCCCCCATCACCTTGGCTTCACTCATGAGACTGATTTGCCTTGAGCGGCCCTTACCGACTGGATGCTAGGCTAATCTCTTGCCTTTCATTTGGTCCCCTGTCCCCAGCTCAATCTTCCTATGCCTGTCGCAGCCCTGAGGTGAGCATCCAGCTGCTCATGCCGGTCCCTGCATGGCCTTACAGCAGTCTCCACTGCAGTGCCAAGCCCCGAGAGCAGGGGCAGCTACGAGCCCTACCACAGGCCATGCTCTCTAATGGCTCCCCTGGCCTACTTGACCACAGCCAGCCCTGATGCCAGACTGCTTCCTCAGTCTCTCTAAGGCTGGGTGCTGTTGGATTGACCCTCTCTTTTAATCCAATGACAAAGGCAACCGTGCATCTGCATGGCAGAGGGACCTAAAGGGGTTTTATTTCGGGGACGCTTACATGCTGGAGCCCTTGTCTCGCAAACAGTGTAGGTGTATGGACAGAAAGTAAGTCCAGACTTAAAAGTCCTGACTTTCTCCAGAAACCCTCCTTCATTATCCATTTGTCTCCTGAAATATATATAAGCATTCACAGCATCTGTATCCTTTAACCTTTTCGTCTAGCAGTTCCAATCCTAGAATCCTACTCTACCGAAATACTACAGAAATGTTCAAGTGATATTCTGTGCTGGTGAAAGACTGAGCATAACGTACCTGCCTGTCCACGAGTGGATGATTATACAAACCAAACTAAATTCCTACAATGGAATAAAGCTTTATTGGAAAAGAGCAATGCTGTTCACTCACATATGGTCTGTGGCCGCCACTGCACCACATCAGCAAGAGCTAAGTATATGTGACAGGGACCTTATCTTTGATTAGATTTTTACAGAAAATGTTTGCCAGGCCCCTCTGCTCTCTGCCTTGGGAGATACATCCTAAAAGAGATGCCACTGTAACAGGATCTTAGACCTCCACCTCCAGAAATAACAACTCTAAAGGAAAGAGGTACTGAAAAAGTTTCCTACCTGCAATCCAAGCAATAAACGACAGATCACCTTTATCTTTTATAGATACTTCTCCCAAACTATGCTATTTTATTTATAATAACTATGCAAATTAATGGAAATAGATATGGAAGGATACACCCCACACTGTTCATAACAACTCCCTATGAGAGAGACAGTTGGAAGGAAGGCTGAGTTAGCAGAAATAATACATTTCATTATTCACAGTTGTGGTCTTTAATCTTTATACCGAACTTACATCTGTGGCTGTTATTCTCAGTGGTTACAGTCTATAAAGTCACGCCGCACAACGGACAGAAACATTGTCTGCTTCCAGTGAGATAGATGCAAGAGCAGACTACTGTGAGCTCCGGCCATCACGTGTTTGTAAATTGATCGTACATAGCCTTACTCCAGTGTGTTTCTCCTTAAAGAGTTTGGGGAGATGGCTTAAGGGATTGGGGATAGTGGGCATAGGCTAAAGGAAAAGAGAGAGAAGACGAGGACCAAAAGGGTTTAAAACTGGAGGGGGTTAACCAAAATGAATGGTACAAAAAGCCATACAAAAATTTACTACCTTGTAACCCAATTAAAAATATAAAAGAGAGACTGAAGTGAGATAAACTGCATGCCTAGATAATACTGCTACTCAACAGAGTTCCTAGTGCCAGCTGTGGGATACCGCCACTGGAGTTATTGGTCAGGGAGGCCCCAAAATAGAGACCCCCAAAACAATGTAGGTTCTTGTCAGTTCTTCTGATTGCTCACCAGAACTATAGGCTAAGGCCCTGTTACTGAAGACATCACACAGTTTGGCTGCAAGACACAGAAAAAGCAAGCTTGAACTGAGCAGGAAAATTCCCTAGTGACTTTCAGATGCCAGAAGATATGATCCAGAAAGCTGGTGGAGAAAAGGCATCAGCGGTCTTATGCAGCCGTGAACCCTATGAATTACAAAATCAACATGCATGATATACCCACCTATGCAATAGTGGCATGGTTGTTAGGGGAGGCAACCAATCACCCTCTTGTTGGATCTGATTCCCACTTCACGGGAGGGAATCCATGCCTGGTACTGTAAGCCCAGTAAACCCATGTCCGGGAAGGTCATAGGGTAAAGTGGGGGGAATCTAATATTAATGTGACACCAAACTGCCTTCTAAATATCTGTGTTTACACCCATGGACAGAAGCTATTCTAACCTTAATCAAGAAGCCTCTCTACAGTGAATAGAGGTAAGTACAGAGACTCATGGCTGCCCAAGATGCTGAGAAAAAATGATAACTGAGGGCCAGTCATAAACAAGGCATTTATATTGCCCCCTCTAAGGTTCAAGGGACAATGAAGACTAGAGGTTGGGAAGAACATACAAGCCAGAAGATAGGGAGGAAGGCTGTAAAATGCCACCTCTAGGCATGAAACAACCATTGCAAATCATGAACCCACGGTTATAGTTACGAGGAGTGGGCTGGCCACGGATTAACCCTGGTAACAGTCCTTTACGAGGGAAGAGTTCATGGGGCCCTACCCCTTACTACTGAACTATTTACTAAGAGAAGGGCATCGTTGTCTTCAGTTGTGTGCCCACTACAGAGTTCGCCAGTCTCCAGTAGACAACTCCAAGCCCGTGGTCACACAGATAGTCATGATCAAACTTGGTGGGTCACAAAACTAAACGAATAGAAAAGAATGTAAAGAGGAGATCTGTAGAGAAGTGGGATAGACGTGGGTGAGAATTAGACACTCATCTGAATTATGTGCCTGTATGACATTATCAAAGAACAAATGTAACTCATTTAAAAAGTATCTTACGCATCTCTGTAAGGCCCGCTGGCCCGCTCTGGCTTTAGATGTACCAACAGCTCTTCATCGCTGCGCCTGTGGCCATTTTCAACAGTGGAGCCAGTAGTAAGGAGCACAAAAATGTCACAAACATGCCCTAAATAGACCACAGAAGGGATACTTGTTTATGCAGAGAGAGCTGGGGCAGAAAGCAGAATGTCACTTTGTTTGTTCACAACTGGGAATGTACCCATTAGGTGACTCAAACTTTGGCCACTCTGCCTGTGTCCAAGAATGGCTGCAAAAGCACCATCCGTGCTGGTCTCAGGCATTAATGAGTGTTAATGAGTATGCAAATCCCCAACAGATTTATCAAATAGTAAGTTTCATCTGTATGTGGGTGCCAGTATTCATGCATGGTTTTATACATAATCAATAAAAATACGTTTAATGCTCACTCCTGATCACGAAGCTGCTCCCAGAGTCTGCGCCTCTGATTTACAGGCAGAGTAGGAACAATCATTTTTACTGAAGGGCACCAACCTTCCAATAGTTCCCCCACAATAAAGTAGAGACTGCAGCAAGCAGAGAACACTCTAAGACTTCCCCACAGCCATTTCCTCTTGTTGGAGGGTTGACTTCTTAGATGTCTGTGCACAGCTGCTCCCTGGAGACTGGCAAAGTCACATGACCCTTCTCAAAATAATATACACACACAGTCAGACTGACCAGCAGCACATGGTGAAGGATCAGCTTCTCCTCAATCCAGCTTCCATTTCTTTACTCACTCATTTATTCATGTCATATCATTCATTCACACCATCCATTCATTCATCCACATCCTTCCTCTATTCTCATCATCCTTTATTCATTCATGCATCCTAATATCATTCACACATTTCCTTTCTTCACACCACCTTCCCTTTTCCACGCCATCTTTTCACTCATTTATTTAAGTTCTCCTCTTTTTTTTTTTCTTTTTTTCTTTTTTTTTTTTTTTGGCTTTTCAAGACAGGGTTTCTCTGTGTAGCTTTGCACCTTTCCTGGAACTCGCTTGGGAGACCAGGCTGGCCTCGAACTCACAGAGATCCGCCTGGCTCTGCCTCCCGAGTGCTGGGATTAAAGGCGTGTGCTTAAGTTCTCCTCTTACTCACACCATCCATCCATTTATTCATTCAAACACTTCCCTAATTCACATCATCTACTTGTTCACATCTTTCCATATTCACTTCACCTTTTCATTCATTTATTCATTCAAACCCTTCTCTCATTCACACTATCCATTCATTCATACCATTCTGTATTCACACTATCAATCTACTCATTCAATCAAACCCTTTTTTTCCACACCATCCATTCATTCACCTTGCCTTTATTCACACCATCCATTCACTCATTCATTCATTCATCAAACCCTTCTCTCATACACACTATCCATTCATTCAAACCCTTCTCTCATACACACCATCCATTCATTCACCTTGCCTTTATTCATACCATCCATTCACTCATCCATTCATTCAAACCCTTCTCTCATTCACATCATCCACTCATTCACACCCTTTCTCTGTTTACACTATCCACTCATTCACACCATCCATGTATTTGCACCATCTATTCCTGAAATCAGTGCAGTCATTCCCTTCTTGCATTCACCCCATGAACCTTCATCAAAGCAACTTTGAGATGCCTGGTGTCTTCTTCTGTTTTGTTCTTCTCTCCCCTGGCATCACCTTCCATGGCCAAGATGAAGCAATGATCAGCATGATGGGAGTGAAATCCTGAGTGGACAGCCTGACTGGCCATCCAGAAGAGTACCCTGGCAGTGGAGTAAGCTGCTCAAGTGGAATCCTGGCAGTGGTGGGTGTTTTGAAGATCCCACTCTCCTACCCAATTTTCCAACTCGTCTCAAAGCTGCCAACCAAGATACTCCAGAACAGCCAGACATGGTCCCATGATAAAGAACATGAACGAGTCCCACCAAAGAGAGTTGGTGAGGCTCCCTAAGAGAGCGCTGCCCAGTTCAGGTGATGGTGTTTCTAGATGGAAAGTCCCTGAAAGCCTCCCCTAAGATGGACTGGGAAAATGCAGCACACTAGCACTTCTAGGATTGTCCAGCACCTCATCTCCCCACTGGCTTGCAGAACCATGCTGTTCTGTCGCCCACCTCCTGCAGAGCTTAAGGCATAGCTAAAATGGACCGAGACAGGTTAGAACCATTCTGTAGGAACAGGTCAGAACCGAGTTTAATGAAGCTGGAAGAAAAGGCACACTCGGCCACACTCAGTTAATGTCCGGACCACTCTGAAGATGCTCAGGGACACTCCAACCGTCAGGTTAGGGAGGGACAAGACATCCAGTCCTCAGAGAACTGGACCCACTCCTACCCGCAAGCAGGACTCTTGGCGAAGCTCTGTTGCCATCTTGTGGTCAGCAGAGGTGAGCTTTTACGCCCTGGCTGACTCCTCCATGCTCCTCTGGAGTCAAATGCCCCAAGTCCACACTCACAGGTTGTTGGTACCAAACACCTCCACCGAGAGACCAGGCTCCCCGAAGATGGACTGTGTGTCTCGAATAGAGTCTTCCTGGGCCCCAAACCTTCTGACCTAACACTTCAGGACCATCCAGGCTATAGCCCACAAACCCTAAACTCCTCTCTGAGATGCTGTTTATGAAGTCTTTGTTTCCTTCTAGGCCCGGAAAAAGAGAGAACAGGACAGAGAGCCAAAGGGAGCTGCTGCTTCCCCTCAAAGCATTTACCATCTGGGGGATGCTGAGGGGACAGTGGCTGTTTTCATACACAAAGATGGAGAACAGGCTGTATATTCAGAGCCCAGAGTGAATATGCAGAACAGACCTAGGAGAAAGTCTAGTGTGTGTGTGTGGGGGGGGGGGGGGGGGGTGCCAGTGTCTCGGGGAATGAGAGTTTGTGTTTGACTATTTTGTATGGCTGTGTGTGTGTGTGTGTGTGTGTGTGTGTGTGTGTGTGTGTGTGATTCTGGGTATGCATGTTTTAATATCTTTTTCACACAATAAAAAACAAGCTTCAGACAAGAGCTGGAGAAAGCAGCTCCTGGACCAGCGGAAACAGCAAGGCTTTTATTCTATGAACAGGGAAGGTGGGACTAGGAAATGGCCCATCTACCTCCCCAGGTGGCCCTCAAAGCTCCCATCTCACTTTCCCAGCTGCTCTACATGAGATTTGTACTACCTGTGGGAGCCAAAGCAGAGTGTCTACCCCAGGACTCAGAAGCCCACCAATCTTCTAGAACATTCCCTTCTCCCAGAATACCTCTCTCCTCTCTGTCCATCCCAGTCCCTACTCTCTCATGCACACAGCTAGGCTTTACCCTCAGACCGTCCCTGGTCGTCCTCCAGAACTCCTGGAGAGATGGGGGTGTGAGTTAGAATGGGTTCCTACTCACAAGTTCAATCCCGTCTTTTGGGTCCAGGAGGCTCGTACTCCATTGTGTTGAGTGGAGCCAGGACTGGCAGCTCTAGCAAAGTCAACCTTCATATTTTCCACAGGGAATGTCGTCAGGGACAACTTAGGTCGCCGCGGCATTGGGGAGCAGAGAAGTAGCAAGGAGCTGCAACTGTCTTCATCCCACTGTGAGGGAAGCAAATCTCAGGTTGGCTGGACTAGATGGCCTCTGGAGTTCATTCATGAAACATCTGTGTTCTTTGCAAAGTCTATGTCCATATTGCTGTGTCCATTTGACAGAAGAGAAAATGGATATGTGATTGTGTGCTTTGGATATGTGTATTTTTAGCTTGCTGTTAAATGTCTGGATCCCCATCAATTCTGTGGACCAGAAAAGCCCAAGTCTCAGCCTTGGCAATCTCTGCTAGATCTCCACTCCCAAGTTTCTAGCTGCGATAACCGTTGGTCACTTAACAACTGGTCATTTCCAACCTCCTGGCAGAGTCCAGTCAAGGCCTGGACCCTGGAGTGTTTCCCTAGCCCCAGGCCAAGGAGGAAGAGGCTCCTTCCTTGTGTTGGGTTCAGAACGCTGAGCAGACCAGCGAGCCTACGAGGTGAATCTAGAGTTTGCAAAGGTTAATCAGCTGCTATTCAGACAGCCCGTTTACACGGACGGGAAAGCATTCCCTCTGTTGGAAATGCTTCTGGCAGCCATCTTGCGGTGTAAGGGAAGTCAGCACATGAGCAAAGAACAGATGAGCCACAGCAGGAGCTCAGATGGCGCACTACCTGAAGCCGAGGCTCTGGGCTACGGTGAGATCAATCATCTCTGCTTATCGTACGAGACGGTGCGAACTGGCTTTTCCTTATACCCAAAATTCTCTCGCAGGCACATCTGGATAGACACACTTTCCCCCACTCTGCCTCTCTCCGACTTCTCTCTTCCCGCCAGATCCTGTCAGAGCCAAGTCAGCACACATTGAAAGGGCCAGAGCACACTAAACGTGTCCTCTGACCACCACAAACGTCTCTTGTGGTGTCTTAAGATGTTAAAAGCCATGCAGGGCCCTGCGGCCTAGCTTGGTTCTGCTTCCCATTAGGATAAACACATCCCTCAGTGGAGGGACCCAGAACAGCTCCAGAAATAGCTTGCCCACCAGAGAAAACGCATTTTATCTGACAGGCTTCCCACAGCCATATCATTATCATATAATCTCTTTTATCCACCCCTTTCTCCTGCCTGGAACTCAAATTGCATCTTGAAAATGTCTAAATAGCAGTTTGGTTATCTTTGGAGGTTCTGTATCAATTCTGAAATGGGAAAACCGACGTCAAAGGCCCAACTTGAGAGAAGTCAGGGCAAGGACTGAGGGGCGGGGGTGTCTTAATATTGTTTTCTGTGAAGAAAGAGGGGTGGAAAAAATTGACAATGGATTTAACTTTCAATGTCCAAAGGTCCCGAGTTCTCCTTCTGGATCAGCAACTCCAACTCGGCAGACTCCACCTGAGCACCAATGCATGGGGCACTCTGCTGGCCACTGGGCCACTGTGAATCTTTCTCCTGGCTTCCTCCTGCCCAGCTGGCATGGCCATGCATGGTGTAGCTGCACCAGGAAGGGAGGTTGGCTCTAGGATAAATCAGGCATGACGAAGAAAGGTGTTCCAGGAGAGACAGGAACAGGGTGCCTGAGAATGCTGACTGCTGCCGCTATTCCCATGAGGTTGCTCCAGGCAGTCAGAGACAGGCTCAAAGTGCATCAAGCTGACCACTTCAGAGAATACAGGCATTCACATATGGAGGTGCTAAAGGTTAAATTATCGTGGTCCACTGCATGAATTACAGCTGAGCCCCACTTAGGGGTCTGGCCCAACGCCTCCTGCCTTAGTGCCCTGCCAGGACAAGGCTTTCACTCTTCTTCCCATCACTGGAAACTTGCTTCAGAACCTTCCTAGGCCTGAGTGACGGGTCTTTGGGTACAGTCTTTCTGTAGTATCCAGAAGCACGAGTTTGCAGGGGGTGTAGGCAGAAGGACACAGGGTCCCAACACTAGTGAGCTGCTGTCAACCCTACAGCCTCATGAGAGCTTCAGAGCAAGATCCTCAAGGCCCCATATCAGAGGTCAGCCAGATTCCAGGATAAGTCCCTATGCCACTCCAGGCCTGGTTTATCCTGTCCCCTACCCTGCTGGTCTAGGGAGGGGAGGGAAATTCAGATCTTACATCGGTTACTTTATTGCCTCTGAAACAGACCCCGGGAGTGAGGGGTTAACTTTCTCACATAACAGACAGGATTAAGCAGGAGGAGCTATCCCAGGAAGAAGAGCAATATAGAATTCTCTGGAAAACTGCTGAATGTCTAAGCTCACGAGGTTGTTGGAGCACTCCAGCTTTCTACAGTCTCTGTCATCTTTCTCTGCTGAGGTAGTAACCGCCACATTCCACAGCCTTCTGTCAGAACCATGGCTGGTTGCCATCTCATCGATATGTCTGTCCTTCTGTTCCCAGGATCCCTACTCACACACATCCCACACACATACACACACACACACACACACACACACACACACACATATATATCACACACATGCACACACACCACACCACACACACATACATCACACACACATGCACACACACCACACACACACACACACACACACACAAATACCACACACACATGCACACACACATACATCCCACACACATACACACACACACACATACATCACACACACACATGTACACACACCACACATACACACACACACACACACACACACACACACACACACACACATCACTCCAGACATGTACACAAAGAGAGAAGCTCCTTTCAAAACCAAAATACAGGAACACGTGTACTCATATTTCCTTCTAGATTTCTAAAATCTAAAAACATGTCTAAGGTTGGGATGTAGCTCAGTGGTTGAGCACTTGCCTAACAAGTGCAAGACCAGGGACCACACACATACACACAAGTAGTCATTAGTCCTACACTTTCAGGTGAGAAATGTTCCTCACAAATGAGTGACACAGAAGATCCATTTCCAGAGACTAAGGTTCGGGAACAGTAGTTCTTCTCAAGCCCCGAGGGTCCTGGGCAGAAGTTCACAGGCAAACGTGTGTAGGCATGGTGTTCTTGACTCCAACACATGGACTCTGTGTGTATGAGCCCATGTGCCATGGCTTCCAGAAGCTCCAATGCCTCTGTCCAGTCAGATGAGGCAACATGAAACCTGCATTTAATTGCAAATGTTGTAAAAATAATCACACAGAAGACCAAGCTAGCATCGAAACTATGCAGCCTTCACTTGGTGCCTGAGCCCAGGACATCTTTTGACTGAAATGCTTACAAAGCTGTAAACTATAAGTCAAAATTTCTTCAAGAACGTGTCTTCTCTCGTTAGGATGATTTTAACTTTTAAGAGTGTTCCCAGCCTTTTCTGGGAAAAGGAGATGGGGGGGTGGGGGTGGAGATGAAGGATCTGGAGGGGGAGGGTGGGGGAGGGGCGAGCCGCCTCAGATCCCTCTTAAAGATGTCTTTGTTTTTAATTATCCGTGTCTTGGATGACAGTGAAATCAGCCTCTGTCTCGAGTTTTAAATTCAGATAAAACAAATGCCTTGCACCGTGGCCTTCGCTCTACCTCCCAGACGGCGGCCTTTTCCCATTTGAAGATTAGTCATTGCTGTGGAACCATTCTTCAGGATGCTAAATGATTCTCTGTGCTGAGGGGAGAAAAGAGCGAAGGGGGAGGAGGGATGGACATGTTTCATGCCGCTACCCCAGCACTGGACTGTCTCCTCCCACACCTTCCCCTTAAGCACATGGACAGTGTGCAGCAGGGCTCGCTCAGCTCTGGGCACCTCTGTGCTTAAGGGACCGAGCCTGAGTCTCCTGGTGGCGGCTGCTTGAGCCCTCACCTCTGCAAAGGAGAAAACAGACTCCTTTTAGAAGCTCCTGTGAGGGCACTCAGTCCCTTCCAACTTCCCACCCTCAGAGATGTCCAGGAGGTGGCCACCCTGGGGGACTTTAAAATGCAAACATACCCAGTGGGCTAATGCCAACCTCTCCCAGCTCCCCACCCAGGTCCAAAATCAATTCACACCTCCTCATTTCTGTCCTATTAATCACCATGTCCCAGGGAAACCGCACCAGTCAACTCAGGCCGGTGGGATGGAGCCACAAAATCCCTGTTTTCAGATATTTTTTGAAATTAATTTCATTTCCTGCTCATATTTTTAATTTTGCTTCCATTACCAGAATGCAACTGGGCTGTACCTCTTGAAAGGAGAACTGTAAACTCTATAATTAGACCTTCTTTCTTTCTTTCTTTTCATTTTCCTTCAGAAACTGCAAGGCCCCGTTTCACAGGCTGCACGCCTCCCTCCTGACTGGGACCCCGGAGGAGGGGGTGACCCGCAGCCTCTGCCTTCTTTACACATTAGCTCTCACATGCTACCTGACTCCTGACCCAGCCCAGGCAGTTCTCAGGGGCCTGCAGAGCCTGGCCAGCCAGACCGGGACTGGGCTGGAGGCAGCCTCCTTCCGATTGCCTCTTCTTCCCCTAATCTTCTCTGTCTGTTCTTGAATCTCTTTAAAATTAAAATAAAAGAAGGGCAGGGAGATGGCTCTGTGGGTAAGTGCTCACCACGAAAGCTTGAGGACTTGAGTTTGGATCCCAGAACCCGAGTTAAAGTGAGGTGCCACAGTGCTCGCTGATAATCCCAGGGCGGGGGAGGCTGGTTCCTGGGGCTCAGTTTAGACAAAATACCAAGCCCCAAGTTCAGAGAGAGAATGTATCTTGAAGGGTAAGGTGGCTGCCGGGTGCACGCCTTTAATTTAATCCCACCACTCAGGGGGCAGAGGCAGGTGGATCTCTGTGAGTTCAAAGCCAGCCTGGGCTACAGAGTGAGTTCCAGGACAGCCAAGGACACAAGGAGAAACCCTGTCCTGAAAAACCAAAAAAGAAAAAGAAAAAGAAAGAAAGTGGTAAGCAATGGGGAAGACACACAGTGCCAACCTCTGGCTGCCATGTGAACATGCACACACACATGCACATAGACACACACATGCACATGCACACACACATGCACATGCACACACACATGCACATGTATACACACCAACACATACACACAAAAATTGTAAAAGCTTAAAAAACGGATAAAAAGTATTTTAAATATATAAGATTTTATGATTTTAAATTAAATACATACATTATTATGGTTGGTGGGAAGTTTCCCAGGCCCAGCCTGTTAGAAACAGCAAGTTAGAAAGACTCAACCTCAGAGGAAAGCCATTACACCACACCCAGTCTTTTTCCAGGAAACGTAGGTGATGCTGTAAACGCATTTAAAATTAGTGTAGGGAAAGGCTACCTTATCATTTTAAAGAAAAATAAGCATAATACACAATAGCTTTGCCCATCGCGACTGCATATACAAAAAAAACTCAAAACTATTTTCAAAAAAAAGAGAAATAAAGCAGGAACACACCAAAATGGCCCTTTCCCCGTGGAGGAATTGCCCTTCTGTTTCTTTTCTGTTTTCCCTGTTTCTTTTATTTTCTTCTCTCTCTCTCTTTTTCTGGACTTTTCTGTAATGAACGTTTTCTAATGAAATGTTCAAGTAAACTTCAAAAAGATAAATAAAGAAAGAGGAAGAGAGAAAGAAAGAGGACAGAGGAAGGCAAATCCAGGTGCAGGGCAGTGTGCTGCTGGTCACAAGGCAGAGGAAGAGAAACTACTGGATTCCCACCCCAGGAGTCAAAATGGCGCCCAGCCGAGGGGCCATCATTCGGAAGAGCCGGTTGTCCTAGTGAACCTCCTCTCGGTATATCCCCAGACAGTCAACTGGCAACTAAAACAGTAGTTACTATTAGCTCACTGTTTGTACTTTGCAAGCCAGTGCTTTCCTTATGGCATCACTTGGACACTGTGAGGGAGGAAGCTTATTCTTAATCTGCCTATCGGACACCACAGGGCCAAGGTTTTCCACAGAAAACCCCAAGTTCCAGGGAAGTGATCTGATTTACTCAGGGTTACACTGTAAGCTTGTGGCCCAGCCTGAACCAGGAAATCACTGTCCTGGATCCCTGCTAGATCAAACTCCTCCTTACTCACAGAATGTAAAGCTGCCCTGGGCTGAATGAAGTTTTGTTTATGTTCCGTAGCCTGCCTGATGATCCTGCTCAGAAGGGAACGCACTTCTCACATCCTGCTCTAACCTCCTCCTTGCTGTGGGTTCCCAGGCCACGACCCCCTATCATTCCCATCTGGGGTGGATTGAGATAAGGGGCCAGAAAAACAACCTCCCTGTAACACCCAAACCAGAACAGACCTCAGCCCTGGGCTAACCGGAATCTGCACCCTACCCAAACCCCAGCCGTTCTGCCCAACCACGCAGGAACTGAAGTCTTTGAGAAAAATTCCTTTTGAAGCATTGGGAACCAGAACCAAACGGATTCTCTTTCCACAGAGCTAAGGGTGAATGGGCCCCAGACTAACACATTCTCACTCCAGGGACTCCCTGCTCTTGGCCTCCAGTGGAGTATGGGTGGAAAACAGTAAGATTGGGTTGGGAAGGAAGCCTCACTCACTGAGCACGGGTGTGCACCCCTCCATTGGAAGCCCTATCAGGGTATCTGAGACTCCCATGTATGGCGGACACAGAGACCCAAGCTAGGGCTACCTGACCTCCATGGCATTGGCCCTACATGTCAGATATGCCAAAGGGCCCCTCGTGACATGGGTGAAAACAGACAGATAATGTCTTGTGTTTGGTATAAATTGTTGCATTGTTAAGAATACTAACTTTGAAGAAACAACATGGAAAAATTCTCTCTCTCTCTCTCTCTCTCTCTCTCTCTCTCTCTCTCTCTCTCT